>JACCGJ010008606.1:0-14002 GCA_013407085.1 Atriophallophorus winterbourni | reverse complement strand
GTTTTGGATGTAATAATTTGAATAATTTTCATTAATACTTACCCGCACTCTCTGCCGTGCTCCGTAGAATGCCGACGAAAAGTAAAAAGAAAACTATTCACACAAGAGAATTAAATTGCACACAAAGATCACAACGCATATGATTGGCTAAATCCTGTACGATCGATTTCGTGGTTGCACTCAGTGCGACCTGAAATTCATTGATTAAAAATGTCTCATGAGTGGTTAATAGTTTGTACAAAACATTGCTCAAACCAAAAGACAAATCGTAGCAAATATATGAAGTTGATTGGAGCGTGGTAAAGCGCATACCTATTTATTAAAAACTGCAGCAATTACCCAATTTGTCAACATAATTGAAAAAACGTTCATTGAAAAACCGCGAAAGTACTTTCTTTCATATAATAGTTCATTCAATTAGAAACAGGAGGATTGGTAGAAAGACTTGCTCATCCAACATCCGACGCAAGATGTCGGAACACTTAGTAATGGCGTTTTGAAATCTTTATTGTATTATATATTGTCTGATAGATCATGGATTATTTTGTGTGGTATACGCCTGCACTCCATTTTCAATTGTCATTGAATCGGATTCTTTTCCCAGTAATTATTCGGAATGTGAGTAAAATTAAAACTATAACCATAATTTGGTCTCTCTCTAGGCTGACATTGGACATCCTAGAGATGTCAGAGCGCGTGAACAAACCCCGAATAAATTGGATTGATTTCTAATCTGCATGCACCCAATGCAGACATCAGATCATGTGGAGACGGTACCTTATTGTGTCGGTGCCCAGTCGGTCACTTCTGGGAGAGACATTGATAATGCAACCGTATCGATTTTTTGTCAACTTTTGGGCATCACTTGCTCTTTTCGCTTCAGATATATAGTCAAAAACAATGACTACATGATCACCCTTTCCGAATGGTGCTTCATAGCGTATCTCCTCAATGACATTTTCCTCGTTCGTCAGAACGAGATCGAGTATGGAAGGTGTAATTGTGCCTCTGAAGAGAGTGTTGCTTGAGATGAGGTTACATAAAGGAATTTCGTTGAACATTTTGTAGAATATGTTATCAAGATTATTCAGCGGTGGAATCTCGCTTTTTAGTGAATTTGGGAGATTGAAGTAACCATTGACCAGGAAATTGTTTTATTATCTGGATACAACCAGCTGAGTTTTCTCAATTAAACTAGCATTGTATGTTTGCCTGCTAACGGTGGTCGGTAAATCACACCAACAACACAGTTTTCATCTGTTGCTAATTCAAGTTAACAACAAAGTGTATCTTCCAGTAGCAAATGATTATCCGTGATTTGTTTGTGATTTGTTTGTTGCTATTCACTATGATCAACACCTTCAACTCCACGGTCCATACGAGCACGATGAAAAAGAACCATGTTTGAAATGGGAATTTACTCCACAGCTATTTGCTGATTAAACGCGTTTCCCGTTACGGCTATCAAGATTGGTGGATATGTTTGGCGAAGCTTGATTAGCTCAGGTAACTTATTTATCAAACATTGTGCGTTGTTGTACAAACATTTGATGTTTGATTTTGATGAAAATTTTGGATGATGAGTATTTGAGCAGGTAAGTTGAGTACGTGTCAAAGATAACGCGATCAGTTAACATTGCAAGACAAGTGGAATATCGATTTTTATATTTATATATGGCAGCATGTCTTGAGCATTTCAAGAATAGTGTGGATAGTTTGCAAATTCGCGTGCATTCTTAGGGACCGTGCAGTCAGAGCTCGGAACCATGGAGACACTGAATCAATTTTGAACAATATGTGACCACGTATATGAATGTTAAATAATAGTAAATGACTAACCTGTTACATCAAATACACTCAACATACAAACATATCTTTCCGCATGCCTTCCCTTTCATGCGCACATTATGTATGGTTAGTTCCGATCGGGGTTTGTATGTCCTGAAAGAATAAATTTTTGACAAACAAGATAAGAACTGTTAGCCACCGTTGAAACAGACATAGTCGGTGTATATTTCATAGTTTCTATCACATTATGTTCATTTGCTACCAAGAAGCGGTTGGTTGTGAGAAGTTTATTTATAACTGTCATAAAAGAGCAACGGGGTTTACCCATTCTCCATTGTTTAAAAGAACGCCCATGCTGATTTTACTGTTTCTATCAAATGATTGTGAACAGTATTAATGTGCTTTGATGTTTGTGCTAGAAAGTGATTTACATATGGCTTTCGCTAAAGCTCGCGATTTCAGCCCATCTAAATGTGTGTGGGCACATGATGTGAAGGTTTCGTAGTGCAAAGTGTGTTAACCAATGTTTTTGCGTCTAAGTTATTCTAGTCCCGATCCCACGATAAGTACAAACTGCATAAATAATTTCGTGGGTAGAGAGTATTGAAAATACAAATAAACACCAATTTCGTTGAGAGGATTATGAATATAACTACATTCACCTGTGTGCGTCACGTGGTAGAACCCTTTGCACGTGTCATCATTATAAAACAAGTTAAGTTCGTCAAATTCAATACCCTGTACTAATACATTCTCGTCTTTAACAATACCAATATGCGTCCTCTCACGCTCAATGATGAATTTTAGGACATTGTTCTACTAGAGTAATACCAAACGATCCTCTGATCATGCCCAATTCTGCATTCAACGCCTTTACTTCCTAAAAAGTGACGAGCAATATCGTTGAGATCTTCGAATACAATAGTGGTGGAACTAGAATCGGATCTCTCCTCGAGTTGACGATTGTACCAGGTTAGTTTCAGAATTAAAATATGTCGAGTATGTTTAAATAAATTTGGTATCGAATCACTTCTCCAAAAGTTACTTTTACCACACCGTGTATTGCTGAGGACAATCTAGTTGAATTCACTCATAATTTGCAAAAGGACAACGTGGAGGTATGCTTAGGATCTGAAAACATAAACGAGTTGCTGAAGATCCAAGATGGTTGTGCTTACATGTACAACGTCAACTACATTGTGTGCTGAACTCAGAACCTGTTATGTCTGAGCTCATACCGTGCATGTTTGGTGCGTGAGAGTTAAGAATTTGATTAAAGGTAACATTTGTACCTGAGCCTAATTACGATTGAATCAAGTATATGATATATGAAGTAAAGAACAAACACACTCACTCTTAACATATTTCTTGTAAGAATTATGAATTCAGCGTGAGCCAACACATTCTTGGTTCACGATCGGCAGCTTCACAAACGATTCCATCAGAGGGACTACATGCAGACACAATTGCCAGACAATCTTGATTACTGAATTATATGATATAGCGCTGTTTATATTCGGACGTATGTGACAAATGAAATCAAACAATCCAGGAGGCGTTTAGTATAAATGACACCATATTTGGCGAACATTTGTTATCTGCAGTTACAAACCAGCGATTGATAGTCCGCCTAGTATGCAATTATTATAGAGGCATCGATGAATGACATTTTGTAAATAAAAATTTCAAATTATCTGTTCTATCTATCTACATCTAGTTCATGTTATTTCATGCGGTACACACATGATCTCATGCATTAAAATTTTACGGTATTTTGACCCACAAGAATTATTAATTACAATCAGTTATGCAATAATGTTGTGTTGATTCTCAGCATGCTGTAGCCTGCCAGACCAACATCGATTTGTTCCACAACTGCACTTCGGTCAAACCGATTTCATTCAGAAGACGTGGGCTGGTGCAGTAAGCTTAACAGTGAACTGCGGAATGTGATCTCCGATCAAAATGCTCATCAAAAAATCAATATAATTAACTTATTGGCTCACGCGTTAATTTTAATCGATCTGATGCACTCATTGGTATTACTAGAACTGCTTGCTGATTACGACAAAAATAATCCAGAACAAAGTATGGTGTTGCTAACGTCCTCGCATATACACACCACAGCACGTTTGGGGATTGTTTTCGGTATTCACGTAGAGACAGCTAAATTAGTTCTAGTGAGCAATATGAACACTGAAAAAGTCGTAAACAAAGTGATCTTTGAACTCCACTGTCGCAAACAACCACGGTGTTTAGAAAAAACTAACACAAAGGACATTTTACCTCCCAAAGCGCAGTAACGCTTGTAGAACCATGACGAAATTGATTTGGTCAAATTTCGTTTTTTCGCTCTGATTTTCCTTTTTTCACCAGTATGGTGGTCATAAATTTGAATTTTAATTTCACTCAAAAATCTCAGCGATTGTTTTTCTTCCCGAAAAGACAAAAATTGAAGATCTAACGGTAATTTTTTCTAATCTTATTGAATCATCTTCGCCATCGCTAAAGTAACGCGAATCAGATGACAGAAAGCAATGGAATGACAGTGACGGAAACTTGGTTGAGTAATTCTATACACGACTCTGAACTCAAAATCCCACACATGATTATTTACAGAAAAGATGGAGCAACAGAAGGTGACGGTGTCCTGTTCTACTCACAGGAAAGCAACAACTGCACTATACCTTTCTCACCTGAGCTAGATGTCCCAGATACATTGTTTGGATCTTTTGAATTGCATGATAAATGAGAGTGCCTGTTAGCATCAGTTTATCGCCCTCTTCTTCATCATCTGCCGCTGACACTGTTCTTTCCAATTAAATGAGGTTTGCATTGAAGCTTCGCCCCGGTGATTTTTTGTACCGACACTTGCAACAGACATTACACTTGACCATTTTTTTCAAAAGATTTCTCCAATAAATAATGACTTGCGCCCCTTTTTACAATCATGTAAACACCCAATGCGATTTCGATCTGGACAAATCTCATCTACCTTGGGCCTCATACTCATGATAGTATCTGTTTCCTGTAAAGCTCTACTCGGATTGAGTGATCATGTTGTTATGACATTTGATTATATTTATCTATACGAACCAGTAGGAAATACTCAACGTACGAATACAACTGTGAACTGTGACATGCTTCGAGCTGTTATTACTGCAAATCGATGGGATTTCCTTGAACCCAAATCAGCTAAGGAAAACTGGGAAACGTTTCACAGCTAACTTCGTATTATCATTCATTTATCATTGAGCTTGAAAATAATCTGCAGCAAAAAGCGTCCCAAAAGGCCTCTTAGAAGCAGTAGTCGGAATTGGATGTGTAACCGTGACGAGATTCAAGATTCAAGATTCAAGAATTTATGCTATATAATAGCTCTTAGATGTACAACACCACATGATATTCATATAAGGACACTAATTATATATACAACATAAATTGAGGCATTAATAAGATCGACAGTTTTATAGTTACAAAAAATGTCATGCATTGTCGCGGAATGTTGGAAAAAAATATTCGTTTGATTAAGGATCGTGTTATATAATCGGGATGTAGGGTGAGCATAAATATATCCAATTTCTTCCTGAAAATACTTTCACAAAATTATAGTACAAAATCTGACCGAAGGAAGTATCATAACAAACAAACGCGCACCAAATAGAAGAACTGACAGCAGTACCGGTAAGAATATGGAATGTAAAATGCCAGTGGGTGAATACGTGTGGTATGCTTTGACCGGAGACGAAATAGATTACTCAGAGGATGCACCTTTGTGTTTATTATTTTATAAGTTAGGATTAGATCAAATCGAAACCGTCTGCTAAGCAGCTAATCCAAATTGAAATGCACGAGTCGATTCTCATATGGTAGGTTGAGGAGACATCAAACCATCCAACCAATCATCGTTATGAACCTCAGAGCATTGTACAAACACGTCAACGACCTCCGTAATGTTAAAATGGGAATACCGCCATTGGCCTATGCTGGTGACTTAGTGCCAACATTTACAGATTGTGCAAACGTTTCCCGACAACAATTTACATTGGTAATCTCATGAGTGTCGCCCCATGGACAGTCTTTAAACTCTGATAGATACAGCCTGCCCATACTTCAAGGGGTGGAATCACCCCCAACGTTGTTTAAACAAATTAATTACGATGCAATAACAGTTTAATACAACATAAATAACATACACCCAAATATGTTGTAAAATCTGTCTTCGAATTGGCAATATTGACGTCTGAGGTGTTCACGATCATGCATCAGTAGAGCTTTGTGCCAGAAAATTGGAAAAAATGTCCTGATTATTCCAATCTACAAGAGCGGTGAGATGAAAAATCCCTTAAACTATGCTCCCATAGCTTTATTACCAGTGCTATCGAACGTAATGGAGTCCATCATAGCTGATGCATTGCGAAATCATTTTGAGATTAATAATATAATATCCGAGGCACAGTATGGATTCAGGAAAAAACGACCTTGCCTGACATACCATACGAGAAGGAAGCTTGGTCTGAGCTACTAAATGCCAGCTAATCCGTGAAACTGTTTAATATCGATTTCTTAAATGCTTTCAATTGTGTCAATCATTAAATACTATCGTCGACACTACTTACCCACGGAGTAAATTGTAAAATTCATGCATTATTTAAAGAATGGTTGATATCCCGTGAGATGTACGTGATAGTCAAAAATAAAATATCTGATTCTATTGAAGTTGTCCCATATGGAACACTCCTCCAACCGCTTTCGTTTTTAATATATATAAACGGCTTGCCTACTCTAGTGCGATCGGCGGTGCTTATTTTTTCTGATAACGCAAAGATTTGGCGCAAGATAAACTCCACAGTCGACACGCAGGACCTGCAACGGGATTTTGATATGATTTACTCCTGGTACCCAGACAACTAAATGCCACTTAATGCTCCCAAATGCAGCCTATTGTCGCTCAACAGCAAGTTGAGCAAAGAATATTATCTGAGTCGTACAGTTATTAAACCCACCTCCTCCGAAAAAAGTCGTGATTAAGCAATCAGACTTACTAAACTCGATGCAATGTCATCTCGCTGCCAGAAAAGTTGAAACCAAATTGTGTCTAATTATAATAGTCTTCTTTTTGTTTGACCCATTCATTGTCTGAAAATGAATTCAACATATCCGTCCTCATATTGAATATGCAATACCAGCATGAGATCCTTGGTTGAAAAAAGTTACTCAGCTATTGAGAACTCCGCAGCCCAGAGCCACAAAACTCATCCTCAGACTCTCTAATTATACATACGAAATGAGACTTAACATATTGAATTCGCATTCGGCTCAATACATACAGAAACGTGGAGGACTAATATTTATTTTACAGAGCTTAATCAAACAAATCACCGTTGCTGTTGTTTGATTCCTTTTTCCCATAACACACATCTGCGAGGTCACCAATCTAAACTTTCCCAACAACATAGCAAGTTGAACTGCCGCATATATGCAATTTTCATTTGCAATGTGCCATTGAGAAAATGCTTAACTAATCATGTGGTACAATCTGTAAATATTGACGTTTTCAAGAAATCGCTAGATATTCACATGAACAAGAGTTTCTCACGTTTGATAATAATCTGTAACAACATTTAGATATTTGTTTCCATCCGACTTGGGGTACATTTGTATGGGTCTTGTAAAGCAAGGCTTTTTTCCCGCATATCATCCATGAATTAATTCATGAATATCACGCTGATTGTGTATGGGGATATCTTTATGCCTTTCAGAAAGTCGGATTTGTTATAATTTGAAGCATTTGAGGCTAGACTCTCTGAGTCCGGTACAAGAGTCTTGGAGCGTACAGCTGAGTTTCACCGTAACAACATATCTGTGTAAGAATTTCCTACATCCGTAGGCGTGGGCTAGCTTGATTCGCCACATCAAAGAAGCCGTCTAAACCAGACGTCGAGCAAGCCGCACCAATGTAAAATAACAACTTAGTACTTCGATCGATGCGTTTGAAATGCTGTGATTCCAAACACTAATTTCAACCGACTAATCAACAAAAGTCAAAAGATCCGAAGCTGTTGCGACGTTACATACCAAATGCAAAATTGTGGCATTCCTCGGTCTGTATTCACACTGTTTCCATACAATGGAATACTGTCATGGTTATTTTTTCTGGGGGTTTACATTTTGGCGAACATTTCTGATTTGTGTTCGCATCGTGTCAATTAGGACATACTGTGTACTCCATGGAACGGATATTCAATATTGATAGGGTATTATGATGAAATATCATTTCGCCAAATTGAAATGATCAACGGAGGATGTAGCTTGTTGTGTTCTTTGAATCGACGCGTTGTTTTTAACCCAAAATTCAGGAACACAAAACGAAGCCGGAAGGGAAAGTTTTGGCTGTGTTCTAATGGCTAGTGTGTTAAACTTGGAATCGGTTAGGGTTTACTGGGAGGCCAAGAAATCGGAATATAATAGTTGAGTAAACCCAGAAAAATTGTTAGTTATTGTGCCAGAATAACACAAAGAAATAAACGGAAATAACACATAGATTGATCCACATCAATGTGAAGTCGGTGATCATGGTTTTGCTAGAAGATTTGAATGCATCGAAATAAAACAGGTTCCTTTCATTAGGTTAACATGACTTACTCAACTCAGGACAGACAGATAATTTGAGGCACAGTGAGATTTGAAGCGATTCGTAATTTGCAGTTATCATGAGATTATAGCCATTTTATTTTGTTTTTACAAAGAAACACATTATGCCTCTGCGTCCAGTTCTAATGTAGACTTTGAAAACTCAAGCATAAACTCACAAGAAACCATACAACACTACAAACAATAATTTATACAGTCGTGGTAATTAAATTGAGACTCTGAACCATTAGGTTAACTAAGCCTTGCAGCATTTTCGACGTGCTGTTCCAGCTTTGAGCTTGAATACAATTTCATAATAGTCCTATGTGGTAATGATGAACCATGTTCTTGAATATGATCAATTATTACTCTTATGCTACAGGTTTGCAAGCTCAAATTAGGAACAATCACGTGCATTTTAATCTGCCGATTTCTACTTCAGTCGATCTATTGAATCCTATTTGACCTAACCCGTTATGTTCGACCGTATCCTAATGTAGGTATTCACCAAACGGTTTTCCAACCAAGTTTAAACATTCCGCATTATTTCTCACGCCGTTGCACCATGCATCTACGATGTCAACATCCAAAACTGTATAACAATTCATCACTGGTTGATATCACGCATCTCCATTCTTCAATTGGAGTGACAATCCATGATCTTTCTATTTGCTACGCGATTTTTCGTATGACTGCCTTAGGTGAAGTGTAAAGCAGTCCTTCCTTTTGATTGTGCGGAAACTATTTCTGCCGCACGATTTGACATATAACAACTACCAAATGAAACGATGTCATGAGGTATTGTTCGCTCGATTAAAGGACTAGTGCAAGATTGTGCATTCGAGTTCTGATAAACTTTCATTGTAAACATACTTTTCGTTTCTGCTTTTATTTAGTCACTCTCTCTACATTATTAAACATTTTAAACCATTTCTGAAAATCCAGACATAGACGTGCTGCTTCAAACGTATGTGAAAGAAGAATAATATTTTCGGTTACAGATATGCAGTTTATTTCCATTGGTATAACTCTGTTTTCCTCAAACCTCGAATCTCTTTTAACAAATTTTGCTATAATATGCAGATATTCCACAAAAGTATACGTTCTTTGTTGTTGTTAGCTTCCTCCGGTCGATGTTCATCATGGATGTACGTCTCAATCGCATGAAGTTTCATGTTTTACAGCTTTTCGAATGACTAAACAGTCCGTTTCGGGAGGAATAATCTCTACAGATAATCAGAATTCGGTTGTATTGCATCAGTTGCACGCTGCCGCCGTGATCTGAGTTCAGCAGCCAAGAGATTCATCTTCGCCTCCCACTGTTTGCAGACGAAGCTTCACACAATGCCCCAAACGTGATGGGTCAAGAACAAGTTCATCCCAACTCGCCGGGTCGATGCCAAGAGATTTATTATCTGTTTTTCCAACATTTTTCACCGAAAGTGCGGTCTGCCCAATGGTCGACTTCCTAATAATTTTTTGATAAACAATAATAACGTCGTTATCAATGTTAGCATCACAGTTTTCAACAAGATCGCATATAGAAAGTAGTGTAAGTTTTCACTTAACTAAACTGAGTTCAACCCGTAGGTTACCTTTATTTGAGTACCGTATCATAGATTGCATTGCTTAACAGACGGTTTCGATTTGATCTAATCCTATTATATAAAATAATGAACACGAAAGTGCATCATCTGTGGCATCTATGTCGTCTCCGATCAAGCCATGTAACACGTGCTCACCCATTGGCACGTGATATTACATATTCCCAGCGGAACTGCGGTCGGTTCTTCTATTCGGTGCGCGTCGGTTTCTTATGAAACTCCCTACAGACAGATGTTGTACAATCATCTAGTGAAAGGATTTTTAGTAACATATGTATGCGCAGTAATTTCACCTAACATCTCGTTTACATAACTTTATCTTTATCCAAACGAAATTGTTTTTCAACATTTCACGACAATATATGACATTTTTGTAACTGCAAAACTCTCGATCTTTTCAATGCCACAATTTATATTGCATATATATTTATTAATCGTATACGAATATCCTGTGGTGTTGTACAGCCACGAGCTATTCTATACCATAAATTTTTGATCCTTGAATCTTGAATCTTGTCATGCTTATACACACATATCCGAATACTGCTACTAAGAAGCTTTTAAGGACGCTGTTTGCTCATATTATTTGCGAGTTCAATGATAAATCAATGGTTATTCGAAGTTAGCTGTAATGCGTTTCCTAGATTTCCTTAACTGATCTAAGTTCAAGTAAGTTCAATCGATTTGCAGTATTAACAGTTCGAACTAAGTCGCAGTTCACCGTTGTATACGTTCGTTGCGTATTTCAACCATAAATCTTAAATCTTAAATCTTGGTTAATATAACCAAATGTCAGAACACTCAATCCGAGTAGAGCTACATAAGAAACAGATTCTATTATGTGTTCTCTGTTTGTAAGTATGAGGTCTAGGGTGTTTTGTGTTTGTCCAGATCGAAATCGCGTTGGTTGTTGAACATGGTTGTGTAGAGAAGTGCAAGTCATTATTATTTGAAGAAAGCTTTTGAATGAATCATCAGCTGTAATGTGTTTTGCAATTGTCGGTACAGTGAACTCATGTAGGAGGCGCGAATGTGAATATGTGTGCTTCAATTCAAAATTTATTGCATTAGAGAAAAACAGTGTCAGCGGCAGATGATAAAGAATGGGCGATAAACTAATGCTAACAGGCACTCTTGTTTATCATGCAAGTCAAATGAGGAAAACAATGTATCTGGGACATCTAGCTCATGTAAGAAAATTAAATTGCAGTTGATGCTATCATGTTATTATTATTATTATTATTATTATCACACAAGTCTTTACAGACGATGTGCCAACAAGTATACCATGGATAGGGTACATGATGAAAGAAAAAAAGAAAAAAAGAGGGGGATTTTTTTGTCTGTCTGTTTACACATGCCGTTTTTGATCTTTTTTGTCTTTTTGGAAAAAGGGAGTGGGGTGGGTCATTGATAAACGGGAACACAAGCACGGCAGGATTCTCGCCACTGGTTCCTTTTTTTTGCCATCACACTGAGTGTTATCAGCCACATATCTTCACGGTCCTTCGGATCCCACTCGGGTAAGCGCGATGTTCCCACGATGACTAGTGGGGCTGTTAGACGCTTGAGGGTCCTTCGCCAGGTATTCCTTTGTCCGCCAAGGGGACGTTTCCAATCAGGTCCAGCGAGAGCAAAAAGAGCTAGGCGAGGAAGGCGTCGCTCATCCACACGGAGAACGTGCCCCAGTCATCTCAGCTGGCACATGGATATATGATCTGAGAGTGGCACAGAGCGATCGCCGAGGACTGCCCTCCTGACGTCATCATTTTTGACTTTCTGTTGCCAGCTTAAACGAGCTATATTTCGCAGGCAGCGATGATCAAACGTCGATAATCGGTGACTATCAGCTTGTCGCAGTGTCCACGTCTCGCAGCCATACAGTAGAACTGCTCGCATGGTGGCCTGGTACACTCGCACCTTCAAGTGTAATCCAACATAGCGTCGGCGCCACAGATACCGTGGCCAGCGAAAGCATGGCGTGCTCTTGCTCCGTGCTGTGATTTCAGCTTCGATATCGCCCCCGGTTGTGATGCAGCTCCCTAGGTAGGTGAATCTGTCAGTCACTTCCAGCTTATGGTTTTTGATAGTCAAACCAAGTGTTGGGTCTGTCCAATCCTGTAGGAAAACTCTGCATTCTGATGGAGAGAAGTGTAATCCATACAGCGACAACTGATCAACGATTAGATCAAAAGCGCTTCGTATGGCGCAAGCATCCTCTCCGAGGAGAGCAATGTCGTCAGCATAGTCCAGATCCATAACTCTTCGACCGGGGAGCAGGCCGATCCCACCATTTGGTAGCTGGGCAGTTGCTGCCTGCATGACATCGTCAATCGCGAAGTTAAATAGGAATGGGGAGATCGGACATCCTTGACCAACCCCGCTGGAGATGGTAAACTGCTTGGATAAGTCACCATAGGCTTTGACTCTGCCGGTGGTGTGGCAGTACAGCTTCTTGAGCAGGATTACGTACTTCGGTAGGACACCATGGCGAATGAGACAGTCCCAGAGGGCGTTTCTGTCAATGGAATCGACGGCTGCTCGTATGTCAAAAAAGACGATGATTGTTGGACGTGCGTATTGGTAACGTTGCTCCAAAATTTGGCGGAGCGTGAAGATTTGGTCCACACACGCTCGTCCTCCTCTAAAACCAGCTTGCTCTTCTCGATACTCTGCTTCTCGGTAGCTGTTGAGCCTGGTCAGGATGATTGATGCGAACAGTTTAGAGACCACCGGTATAAGACTGACACCCCTGTGATTACCGCACTCTTTCCTCGACACTTTCTTGAATACTAGGACGATGGCTGACTGGCTCCACGCGCTGGGTATGGTTTCCTCGTTCCAGATCTTTCCGAAGAGCACTGACAGTTCACTGCACAAAACGTCGACACCTTCAACAAATAGTTCGGCAGGTAGCTCGTCTAAACCAGTGGCTTTGCGTCGTTTAAGCTTCATTATGTGTGAGCGAATTCCTGCTTCTGTAGGTGGTTCCTGTGGGGCCGGCCACTGAGTGGTGGAGCCACTTGGCTGAGCAACAGAGAGTGGTCGCGGTTGATTGAATTGGCTAGCGAAATGTTCCCTCCAGTGGTCCATTCGCCTTTCTCTGTTGGTAATCAACGACCCATCTGCTTCCGTGATGAGTTCGCTCACGCTGGGCATTCGGGGTTCCGTGGAGCGTATAAGCTGGAACAATTTGCGGGTGTTGCCGACTGCTTGGGCTGCTTCCATCTCACTTGCCCGCTCTTCCCACCATGATTCTCGGTCCGTTTTGAGGCTGGTCTTCAACTGGTGGCGAATTTGCCTGCGCTGTTCATCATATCTTTCCCCCGGAGGTAAGGAACGCTGTTGGTCAATTAATTTGGCTGTAGCAGCAGATATCCAGTTGGAATCTGTTCGCTTGGATGTTCCACAGCTTTCCAGGCCAGCATGATACATTGCGCTTTGGATTTGAGCCCAATGCTCCTCAATATTATCAGGATGGGGTCCAAGTGCATTCGATAGGGCCGTTAGATAGTTCTCTGCCACTGCTCTATCTGATAGTTTAAGCGTATCCAGCCTCGTGATATTTTTCTTACGCGATCCGCTGAAACGCATAGTTAGGTTTGCACAGACTAACACGTGGTCTGATGATAGGCAGGTCGACCAATATGATATGCAGTCTTGCACACTGGAACGCCATCGATAACTGATCGCAATGTGATCAATTTGTGTCCAGAGTCCTGTCGAGGGGGATCTCCATGTTGCTGACCGTTGTTTGGAATGTCGGAAGTTGACGCTGCTGAGAAATAGGCGGTGCTCAGCACATAGACTCAACAGGCGTTCACCGTTGTCTGATCGGACGCAATCGAGACCATATGGACCACCGATGTGTCGTTCACTTTGTGAGAGGCGGCCAACTCGGGCATTAGGATCGCCAGCCAGGATGACAATATCCGACTTTCGCGCTTTACGCAGTAATTCGTTTAGACTTCGGTAGA
>JACCGJ010008605.1:0-19739 GCA_013407085.1 Atriophallophorus winterbourni | reverse complement strand
TGACTTAATCGAAACTTTAAGATCTTAAGGAGGTTAAGTGGGGTAATTATGAAAGACTTCTTTGCCTTTAGTCCCGAGCTCGGCACCCTCGGACATTCACTCAAACGTGCTGAGGAGCGATGTAGACTAGACTCCCGAAAAACGTTCTCAGCCTCAGGGTGGTAAATTTCTGGAACCGGCTTTCAGAAGAACTTATATTCTGCTGTTCTGTCGCGAGTTTTAAAAACGGTTCGGACCACATCTGGGGTAAGCTTTTCTTGAATTCTGCACCTAATTTCTATGCATGATTAGGTAGTTCATGAGTTTAGCGTTGTCTGGTATGCAAGTAAATGCTAAAGTTCCGTTTGTTTTCAGTACACAGCTCTTCTTTAGGTGAAATCTTACTGTACCGGTGAAAAGAAATTTATTTTTATCTTTCCAGCATCATTCTTAACGGGTGCTTCCTAAATACAACCCGGATAATCCTTTGGCGTTACGATCGTCGAGGATATCCAAATCATAATAAGAAAAAACGCTTTGGCAGTGGTGGTTGCTTCTCCGCAGCTTTCCACCGAAAGAAATTCTGGACGCTCGATTGGCTCGTTAGCCACTTCATGTTTTGTGCAACCGGCTTGGTGAAGAGAAACCCTTTCCGTTTTTCTCAGTCGCAGCTACAAATTCTGGGACCGAATGACGGCTTGGAAAACATCGGACGTACCTTCGCATACGACGAGGATACCAGAGAAAAATGAATCAAATTTGGCAGTGGTAGGCGATCCTTTAAAGCTTTCCACAGACGGAAATTCTGGACGCTCGATTGGCTTATCCTGTGGTGACGGTTCAAATATTTAATCAATAGTAATCAATAATTTTGTAATTCAAATTTTCTTGTTGCTAACCTCGCATTAATTACAATACAGTCTTTGTCTACGCACGGTTTTCGTTCTTCTGTGGTTGTCTGGGGGTCAAAATTGTATGTGGATATAACTGGAATACACACAGCCTCATAATCCATTCCTCACTATCCACTACAAATTGGTGAGCCCGAACACGCATTCAATTCGATTAACGCAATGAACCATAGTGCAAATAACGAAGAAAAGATGGAAGATGATTTTATTAATCAATTCACATTACCCGTCTTCGACAAGACAGATCCACGTCTATGGTTTGCACAAATCGAAGCTCTATTCGAGTTATACCGTGTTCGAACGCAACGCACACGCTACAACCGCGTTGTTGGAATGCTCCCAACCTCCAGTGCCAGAGAAGTTGCTGATTTAATTTATGATCAACCTACCACAGATCCTTATGATAAGCTCAAATCTGCGATTATCTCTCGAATTGGTTCCACCGATGAGCAAAACTTGCGAAAACTCCTATCGAGCTCTGTCTGGCAATAACACCAGCCGCTTATTCTACGTCACTGATGGATCAACAAAGATGCGTTTTCTGATCGACACGGGAGCCGAACGCATCCCACACACAAACTCAGAACGCAGAAAACACTTTTCGTTGACCCTACAAGCGGAGAACGGTACTTGAATAAGCACATCCGGCCAACGATCACTTTCCATCGACCTCGGCCTGCGACGTACTTTCAATGGATTTTCACTGTTGCCGACGTCAAAACCCCTAGCCTGGAAGCCGATTTCCTCTCACACTTTAATCTTTCAGTCAACATGAGTACACAAAGCTCATCGACAATGTCACAAAGGTTAACGTCATCGGTTAATTGTCTAATTCACCCATACAAACTATTCGAGTTCGCATTCCAGATACTGCACCGAATTACGTTCCTCTCATGAGAGAATTTTCGGATATCTTTAAACCCTGTGCATATGACACTTTTCTGAAGCATGACATCGAACACCATATTCCAACCCGTGGACCCCCGGTTTTCAGTAGACCACGCAGACTGGCGCCTAACAAACTCGAAGGTGCCAAACGGGAATTCGAGAATATGATGGAACTCGGAATAATCCGTCCATCGAATTCACCTTGGGCCACTCCTCTTCACGGTCGAAAAGAACAAACCGGACGCCTGGCGTCCATGTGGCGATTATCGTGCTTTAAATCGTGTAACGATTCTAGATCGGTATCCGATTCCGCACATACATGACTTTGCACTGTCTCTTCACGAAAAATCTGTGTTCTCGAAGTTGGATTTAGTGCGGGCATATCATCAAATTCCTGTAGCGGAGGAAGATATTCACCACACCATTTGGCCTTTTCAAATTCCTCAGAATGCCTTTTGGTCTACGCAATACTGCACAGACCTTCCAGAGATTTATGGACCAAGTTTTCCTCGGTCTATCTTTCGTCTACGTGTACATCTTGAATACCTTCGTGAAGTATTTCAACGTCTATCTCACTACGGCATTGTGGTTAATCCAGATAAATGCCTGTTTGGTGTGAGTTCTATCGAAATTCTTGGACACCGAATTGATAGTTCCGGTATAAAACCGTTACCTCAAAAACTATCAGCTATCCAAGATTATTCATGTCTTAGCTCCATCCGTCAAGACGCTTTATTCCACAATGTGCTATGATTTCCCAACCATTGACTGACCAGACACGTGGAAAGAAACGTGAATTTAAAATGAATGACGAAGCCATCAAATCATTCGAACAAATCTACACTAAACAAAGTCACTTCACTGACTTATTTATCGACGAACCCCAATGCTCGGTTGTCTCTCGCTACAGACGCATCACAAGATTCAGTCGGAGCAGTCCTTCAACAACAAGAAGACAATATCACCAAGCCACTCGCTTTCTTTTCTAGTCGTCTTCAACCAGCTAAAACTTGATACAGTACGTTCGGCCGTGAGTTACTGGCTATCTATTATGCGATACGACATTTCAGACATTTGCTTGAAGGCCGTGATTTTACAGTATGGACCGATCACAATCTTTTAACTTTTGCTCTTTCCGCACCATCGGATCGATATTCGCCTCGAGAAATACGTCACTTGGATTATATCACGCAATTCACGAGTGACATTCGATTTCTTTCCGGCTTGTCAAACACAGTTGCGGATACATTCTCTCGGATTCAGTTAAGTGCTATCGACCTGCCTGGAATCGACTTTGAGCAATTAGCACGTTCGCAGCAAAATGACCCTGTAATAAATCGGTATATTACTTCACAATCGGGTAAAATCCGCCGTATTCCGATACCTAATTCCAATTCTTATCTGGTTTGTGACATGTCTACTGGTAAAGCCCGCCCAATTGTCCCATCAGATTTAAGACGTACCGTATTCGAGCATTTACATGGTTTATCACATCCCGGAATAAAAGCTACTCGCAAGCTGATTAGCTCTCGTTATCTGTGGTCTGACATGCATAAAGACATTTAACTTTGGACCAAGAGTTGCCTCCGATATCAACAAAGCAAAGTCCAACGTCACACCATCAGTTCCCCTGGTGTTTTTCACCTGTTACGGAGCGCTTTCAGCACGTTAACTTGGATCTCGTTGGTCCATTAGCGGTCTCTAACGATTGCTTCTATATATTGACCTGCGTCGACCGTTTTACCCGTTGGCCATTGGATGTAGCCATACCGGATATCAGTGCAGAAACGGTTGCGAAAACTTTCGTTCAACATTGGATCAGCAACTTTGGTGTACCGAACACTATTACCACTGACAGAGGTTCTCAATTCCATTCAACGCTTTTTCGGGAATTGAATGAAACACTAGGTACAAAGCACATACAGACTACAGCTTACCATCCTTCCTCAAATGGCTTAGTCGAAAGATTCACCGGCAACTCGAAGCCGCAATCATGATTCACGGGAATTCAGAACGTTGGTCCGAGTCATTGCCCTTGGTGCTTTTTGGTATCTGTACAACCGTGAAAAAAGACCTGGGTCGCTCAGCTACTGAGATGGTGTACGGGAGTACACTTGACCTACCTGGCGAATTTCTGAAATCTTCCGATTCACCAAATGATCTTACAGTTCCACAATATGTCAGTCACCTTCGCAGCTTCATGAGATCATTACGAGCTATCCCAACTCGCCAACACGCTCTAACGATTCACATCCCAGCCGACTTGTGCTGTGCGCGCTGATCATGTACGTTGACCACTTCCACCACCGTATACTGGTCCTTACAAGGTGCTATGTAGGCATCACAAGTATTTCGTAGTTGACCGGAATGGATCAAGAGAAACCATCAGTATCGATCGTCTGAAAGCCGCTTACATAAAACCAACATCGGAAGCAAAAGAAAATACCCTAAACGTAATTCACAGACGTCTTCTACTGACCAACACGTCCCCTTATTTGATTCACCAGAAATTAACCTTACCCCTGATAAACCCCAATTCCGTTCGTGTCTCAAACCCCTCGACAGACAAACACATTCAGGTCGCAAGGTACATTTCCCCCAAAAGTTTGATGATTTTATAACTTATGTTTTTTCGAGCGTCTTTTTTATTGTTCGACGCTCTAAGAGGGGAATCTGTGGTGACGGTTAAAATATTTAATCAATAGTAATCAATAATTTTGTAATTCAAATTTTTCTTGTTGTTAACCTTGCATTAATTACAATACACTCTTTGTCTACCCACGGTTTTCGTTCTTCTGTGGTTGTCTGGGAGTCAAAAATGTATGTGGATATAACTGGAATACACGCAGCCTCATAATCCATTCCTCACTATCCACTACAATCCCTTGGCGACGCGATCGTCGAGAATATCCAAATCACAATAGGAAAAAACACTTTGGCAGTGGTGGTTGCTTCTCTGCAGCTTTCTACCGAAAGAAATTCTGGATGCTCGATTGGCTCGTTAGTTACATACTGTCCTGTGCAAACTGAACTGAACTGAACTGAACTAGTTCACTTTTTATGGCTTTCTATGGCTATGTTCAGTCTAAGCGTTCATTAAGAGAAGAAATAGGTACGTTAGTGCTGGACGATGGCAATACGGCTTTGACTGCACCGGAAAAAGCCGATGCGTTGCATTCATTCTTCTGCAGTGTTTATCGGCGCGATTTATGTAACTGTTTAGAAACTCACGAGTGCAGAGCACCTCCCTTTAGCTCGGTGGAGGTTAATCAGGAAATGGTCACCACAGTTCTGTCGCAGCTGGACAAAACTAAGTCGGCTGGCCCCGACGGCATACATCCGGCTATTCTTCAACCGCTCGCGAATATAGTTAGCCTTGCAATCAGAAATCTTTTCGAAGCTACCTTACTCCAGGGTATACTACCGGATGATTGGAAACGAGCGGCGGTAATAGCCATATACAAAAAGGGTCCCATTTCGGATGTACGCAACTACAGGCCAGTAAGCCTGACAAGCATTCTTTGCAAGTGCTTGGAAAAAATCATTCGGCACCAGGTATGTAAACATTTGGTAGCCAATTCCTTACTATCCGATGCCCAGCACGGATTCTGGAAAGGAAGGTCCTGCCTAACCAATCTTCTAAGCTTTCTGGACGAAGTGACATTACGCCTCGATGAAGGGAGAGTAGTCGAAGTCTGCTATCTTGATTTTCAAAAGGCATTTGACTCGGTGAACCATAGGTACCTTCTGCACAAACTAAGTATGTGTGGCGTCACAGGTGACCTACATCGATGGTTAGACAGCTTCTTAACTAATCGCACTAACTATGTTAGAATTGCAGGGGAGTGCTCGCAGGAATCACTGATTCTCAGTGGAGTGCCTCAAGGCTCGGTGCTTGGTCCATTACTTTTTCTTATTTTTGTAAACGACCTGGCAGCGTGCTTGAGTTCACGCTGCTTCCTGTTTGCTGATGATGTTAAGATCCTAGGAACCGACAGTAGAGATACGCTTATCTCTGATTTAGAAAAAGTAATCGAGTGGACAAAGACCTGGGACTTGCCACTAAACCTGGGGAAGAGCTGTCTTCTGACGACTGATTTAGCGACAACCCAACTAGAAGTTGGTGAAGGAACTATCAGAATAGCGGCTGCTCAGAAAGTGAAGGATCTTGGCATTACTATAACAGGCGATTTTAAATGGGCTACTCAATGTGCCGAAGCTGCAAACAAGGCTCGCAGAGAATTGTTCAGACTTCGCTCAGCGTTATCTTGCCGAAAACCTTCAATCTTCATTCCCTTATACAAAGTAGTCGTGCGGCCTCACTTGGAGTACTGCGTTCAATCCTGGGCACCGTACTTAAAAAAGGATATAGCATGTCTCGAAAGGGTCCAGCGCCTTGCGACTAGGATGGTTGAGGGTCAGGCAGGTAAAACTTATGAGGCTAGACTCAAGGACCTCGGTTTGTTCTCACTAAAGAGACGGCGGCTGCGAGGTGACCTAATAGAAGCCTTCAAGATTCTAGAGGGTCTTACAGGTGATAATATTACTGAAATCCTTAAACTTGCACCTAAAGCAGCTACAAGGGTAATTCCATGAAACTTCTTAAGAGTAGGCCCAGGTTGCTGGCACGTGAGCACTTTTTCAGCAACCGTGTGGTCAACTTCTGGAACAAGCTCCCAGATTGTATAGTAAGCCTCCCAAATGTGTTGAGCTTTAAAAGGGAATTAGACGTTAAATGGTCTATCATATTTCCGCATATTGTCTAATAAAAAAACTTTATGAAAAAACAAAAAAACGTATTTTTACATTTTTATCATATCTGTCTAGGCCTGGACAACCTGACAGTAAATTAGCCCACATGCAGTCTATGACTGTGTTTCACTTTACCTCAACTAGGCTAGTGATTTCATACACCACACATTGTTCACGCATATTATTGCATTGTTTCCTGAATAGCTGACCTCTCACCGTGCTGTGAAGAGAAACCCTACCTTACTTTCCAGATATTCGGAAACAAGAACGTGTGAAAAGTACGAACTGTATACTCGATATTGAAGTGCGGATGCTCAACCGCATACCGTCGAAGAAAATCTGGGCGCGTGATTGGCTTTTAGGCACCTTCAGCCCTGTGCAACTTGAACTTGAACTTGAACTTGACTCAATTTCGGTCAACGTGGATTTTTTGCGTCCTTACGAATCCTTTGATATTGTATTTAATGATTATCACCTGATTTCAACATGGTTATGACTAGACAATCTGCAAAAATTAGATAATACTGCACTACTACAGCGAAATCCAAGCGAGTCGGGTCCCCCACCCCCGCTGCTTCGCCTCGGGTACGCATTTGGCATTTGCATATTCCACCTCAGTTTCAAACTTTTACGAATTTTCATCGTTTCACAGTTGTACTGTAAAATAGAAGCTCTATTTTACTTATTTTCGAAAGTTTAAACACACAATTCATTATTGCACCTCTCGCTGATTAATTACTTCCGTAATAAAGTCTTCCGTTTTTATCTTGCATCACTGAACAATCCACCCTGCGGTTTGTTCAAGCTCCCGCTTTTATACCGTAATAAACTATCGACTATTGATCACCGTGTTATAGTATTTTTCAACCATGAATAATAAAACTGTTTGTCTTAACGTGAAATGTGGCAAAAAGTAGCCAAAGGTATTGAGTGCAATGCTTGCAAGCGTTGGGCTCACCCTGGCTGCTCAGCTATATATAAATCCCACTATGGGCTTTATGCGAAATACTGCTGGCTTCCGTGGTATTGTAGTGATTATCACAAGGCTGCCACTGAAGCCGCATTTGTGTACCACGAACGGCGACCTAGTGTGACGCTAGCTAGTGCATCGGAATCCGTGTCCGACAAAACTTATGCATCAGTCGCGCGGTCTAATTTAGTCCCCGAACGGACTTCGGCATTTAACAAGGCCAAACATTCCAGCCAGTTATCCTGCCATCCTGTGCCATCCACCTCTGTCAAGGCAAAAAATAAACCTAAGCCTTCTAAAGGGCGGGTGTTCAAGGGCTCTAAACCACCACTAACCGACGCTAACGTCACGCTGGTCAAACAATCACCTACTATTCTTAGACAACCTTCACGAATGGTGTCCAATACAGCAGGCACCCTAAGAAGACAGACTAAGACTACTAATTCCGGTAAAAATGGAAAGCAACATACAAATGTTGCCGGTTCCAACGCCCTGGATCAAATTATTCTGGTGCTGAACAGTCTTCGGAAAAAAATGAATCATTACATGGCCCATCTTCGGCTCGAAAAAATAGAACTCGTAATTTACTAGTTTTCAATCGTGCCGAGCCCTTCATCAAGGAATCCAAATCTCGTAGAGATGTGCAAGATGCACACGATATTGCTTCTCCTGCATTAAGTAGTACGCCAAAAAACGTGCAGCTTCCCCGGGTGCTTCGACCGAGGGCAAAGCACGACTGAGCTTAGAAGCGCGCGTATCCAGTGTCACTGTGTTGTACGCTAAGGTGTGCAGCATAAGAAATAAGTGGACTGAACTTTCTCTTCGTGTAGCCGAGCTACACCCGAGGGTTATAGCGCTATCTGATACCTGGCTGTCTGCGGTTGATGTTGTGCCAGCTAGTATCATCGAACAGTATCTTGTCATCAGATGCGATAGACCTGGCGATAGAAGAGGCGGAGGCGTGGCTCTTTTCATTGAATATGGTCTGCACAATACGGGCCCAGGGTTATCACTCGCTATTGAAAATGTCCAAGTTGTTACTAGTGTCCTGACTTGCTACAGGTCAGCACTGGCGATTGCTTGTGTTTACGTCACGCCCTGTGCAACCCTGCGAGAAATTAGTCAACTGCTTGAGATGCTTGACGGGTTGTTTCAATCAGCCCCAAGCGTAATCATTCTAGGTGATTTTAATCTCCCAGATATAGACTGGTCAGCTCCCTCAGGGGTACTCACTGAGCAATCCGCATCTTTTCTCGATTGAATCCACTATCATGGATTACATCAGCACGTGAACGAACCCACTAGGTTCCGTGATGGATGCACTCCATCCACTCTTGACTTGACGCTGTCGTCTCAGCTAGAAGCTGTCAAGAATGTCAAGTTCCTACCCCCTCTTGGCAAAAGCGACCACGTAATGTTAGGCTTCGAAGCGGTGTTGCGTTTTCACAAACCGCTTGCGCGCCCTAGACGCAATTTTAGGCGTGTTGACTGGGGCCTACTTTTACAGTCATCAAAATCTTACCTTCTGTTCTCGAGTGATTCTAGTGTAACTGAAAACTGGGACAGAATTTGCAAATTTATTAACGGGCTACAAGACCTGCGTGCTCCACTGCAATGCGTGAATAAGCACCAGCGGCCACCCTGGTGGTCTCCCAGCGTTCGTCGTTCTATTCGTAAACGTGATCGCTTATGGAGGCAATATAGGCTATCGCTCACCTCTGGTTCATGGGTCCGTTACAGAACCGCCCGAAACGCTTGTGTCAAAATGCAGCATGTGCTCAAACAAGTTTGAGTTATCCTTAGCTAGGGATGCTAAATCCAACCCGAAAAGGTTTTACAGTTACGCGCAATCTAAAGGAAAAACTAGGGTAAACATCGGTGATTTAAAACTGGAGGATGGACAAGTAGCTAATAGTGACCTAGCTAAGGCGACAGCCTTCTCAAAGTTTTTCAGTAGCGTTCAGCGAAGGGATAATTCTTTACTCACACCGTCTGAGTTGCTTAACTTTTCATCTGGTGTCCCTGCACTAGATGATTTGTCCTTTAATGAGGCGGAGGTGTATGGAGCTGTTATTCATGTTCGTGCTAACAAGGCTGAGGGTTCGGATGACATCCACTCAATTATGCTGAGAAATCTCGCCCCACTGCTTGCAGAACCACTATGTGAGCTCTTAAATTCATGTTTGCACTCGGGAATGGTTCCTCGTGAGTGGAAAGAAGCCATAGAAGTACCAATACACAAAGGTGGTTGCAGGTCGATTCTTGGTAACTATAGACCAGTCAGCCTGACCAGCATCGTCTCGAAAGTATTGGAAAGACTTATACGCGACAAAATCTGCCAGCATCTCTGCCAGCATTCTCTACTTAGTGTAGCTCAACATGGATTCCGGAAAGGGAGGTCTTGTTTGACTAACCTCTTGAGTTTCCTCAATATTGCTACGAAAAGGTTGGATGAAGGGAAGCCGGTCGAAGCGCTCTACCTAGATTTTAGCAAGGCTATCGATTCCGTCAGCCACAGATTTTTAGAAACTAAGCTGGCAGCAAAAGGCATACGGGGTAGTTTACTTGCTTGGATAAAATCATTCCTGACAGGTAGGACCTTTAGAGTACGAGTAGAATCTGCGTTGTCGATCCAAAAGGAGGTGATAAGTGGGGTGCCTCAGGGGTCTGTGCTAGGTCCGCTGCTCTTTCTGATTTTTATCGATGGCTTGTCGCCCATCTTGGGGTGCCCGTTCTCTATTTTCGCGGATGACGTGAAGTTCATGGGTTCAACGAATGAAGATACTCTGATGCACGACCTCGAGCGGGTCATTGACTGGTCCATACGGTGGGACCTCCCACTGAACCTCAATAAGTGCCAACTCTTGTCTGCTCTGGTCGACAAGATCACAGTCCAGGTGTCAGGTACTCCCATTAGAGTTGACGCCACTCAGCGGGTTAAGGACTTGGGTGTTCTAGTTAGAGCTGACTTCAAATGGGAGGACCAATGCGCTGTTGCAGCGCAACGTGCACGCAATGTGCTCTTTCGGTTGAAGTCGGTGCTTTCCAGCAGAAGTCCCGACGTGTTCCTGCCAATTTACAAGGCGTTAGTCAGGCCGCATTTGGAATATTGTGTCCAGGCGTGGTGTCCTCACTACCAGAAGGATATCATTCGACTTGAAAGCGTCCAGCGACTAGCAACACGCACGATTGAGGGTCAGCGTGGGAAAAGTTATGCTGATCGCCTTTGGACTCTGGGTTTTTTCTCTCTTAAGCGTCGTCGTTTGAGAGGAGATTTGATTGAAACCTTTAAGATCTTAAAGGGTTTAAGCGGCGTTAATCCAGATGACATCTTTACCTTAAGTCCTAAGCTGGGCACTCGCGGACACGCACTCAAGCTTGCTAAGGAACGATGTCGACTAGATTCTAGGAAAAACTTTTTCAGCTTCAGGGTGGTCAACTTCTGGAACAAGCTCCCTGAAGAACTTATCTCCTGTAGTTCCGTCTCAACTTTCAAGCAGGGTTTAGACCGTGACTGGGGTAAGTTATGCTCTGATTACATCCCATGATTACCATGCTTAGGTTGTCCTCCATTTTGCTCGCTATTCACTGTAGCAATTTTAGAGCATCTTCCTATTCTTGATTCTCAATCAGCTGACCTCTCACCGTGCTGGTGAGGAGAAACTGCCTTTTCTTTTTTCCAGCATCGATTATTGCGCGTTGCTGTCCTACTACTACAGCGCCTGGCACCGCGATCATCAGAGATTGCAAACAGAGAAGAAAGAAAATTACCTTTTGGCAGTGCATCGATTATAGCGCGGTGCTCCCCCAACTACATTCTCCTAGTCCTACGACCATCAGAGGTTCCACACGGAGAAAAAGGATTGACCCTTTAGCAGTGGTGGGTGCTTCTCCGCAGCTTTCCACCGAAAGAAATTCTGGACGCTCGATCGGCTTGTCAGCCACTTACTGTCCTGTGCCTACTGAACTGAACTGAACTCTTGTCTTGTATGCTCTAAACAGGTAAACAGATAGGTAGGTGTAGGCAAACAGATAATGCAAAAGCTGTACTGTCGTATTATTTTCCATACCTTTCCTTCTTTATAAACACACACGTATATTAAACATATTGTACTGCTTTAATCCGTTAACAGTTCTCTTTTCTCGTTACAGTCTATATGCCCAAATCTATAGTTGATTAAAGCCTTTCTATCAGGCGTTATCTTCTCAATCGTTTGGAAGTATCATTCACTCTATCTCGTTACAATTTAATCAACTATAAATGGATCGTTTACTCAGACCTGATCGCTTGGACGCCGATCCGAACGCTTCAAACGCTGCCGACTCCTGGGAGCATTGGTTTTACACATTCAGCAATTTTCTTGAAATCATAGAATCGCACAAACCAGACAAACTCAAAACTTTGATTCATTTTCTTTCGCCTTCTGTGTACAAACTTATATCTCAATGCACAACATATGAATCGGCCGTAGCCACTCTTCAGTCCCTATACGTGCAACCAAAAAACGAAGTGTTCGCACGACATGTTTTGGCGACCTGCAAACAAGCACAAACCGAAAACCTCGACCAGTTTGTTCAGAGATTGCACACATTCGCTAAAGACTGTAATTTCAAATCCGTGAGCGCAACTGAAAACCAAAATGATGCAACACGTGATGCGTTTATTTCTGGATTGCTATCAAATCCTATCAGGCACCGTTTGCTGGAACATAAATGTCTCGATCTACAGACAGCTTTCGATCAAGCAAAGTCGTTGGACTTGGCTCAGCGACAGTCTAATTCATATGCATCGTCAGCTCCTGCCATTACTTGCAAAGCATCTCCCAAGGAAACCATAGACCTCGATACCTCTAAGTCGGATACAACCTTGGCAACTGCTCACTCAAGGCTTCCAGGTAATTGTTTCTTCTGTGGATATGATCGACATCCACGTCACAAATGCCCTGCTAGAGAAGCCGTTTGTAAATCATGTGGCAAGAAGGGACATTTCATCAAGGTTTGTCGTTCTACAAACTTTGTCAAACATAATGCTCCTGCCTGCGCATTTCTTGCATCAGCCATTGCCACAGCTGCCGTGCCAACCAGTTTAAAGAAAGCAATTACTAAAATCCGTGTCAATGGTATAACGCTCCATGCCCTTGTTGACACCGGAAGTTCTGAAAGTTATGTCTCTGAAGAAATCATACGTGAACACAAATGGCCGGTACTAGAGTCTAAAAATCAAATCGTTCTGGCTTCTACATCAATGACAAGTAGTACCAAAGGCCACTGTTTCGTTTCCATTATCCATAAAAACAATTCTTATGATAATGTTAAACTATCTATTCTTCCTGACCTTTGTGCTGACGTATTATTAGGTCATGATTTCCTTCAACGGCATCAGATGGTAGAAATTCCTTTCGAGGGGATTCAACCCCCTTTTTCCTTGTGTGGCCTCTCTTTTGCCACTCTACCACCGATTCCACTTTTTGTTCATCTCGACCCATCATGTCGGCCAATATCCACTAAATCGAGGCGACATAGTCACAGTGACGAAATATTCATCCAGACTGAAGTTAACAAGTTGCTGAAAGATGGCATAATTGAACCATCTCAGTCACCCTGGCGAGCACAGGTTTTGATCACAACTAACGAACGCCATAAAAAACGCATGGTTGTTGATTACAGCCAAACCATAAATCGCTTCACATACTTGGATGCCTCGCATTGATGATTTAATTGATAAAATCTCTCATTACCGTGTCTTCAGCACAGTGGATCTTCAAAGTGCTTATCATCAGATCCCTATAAAAGACAATGAACGTGAATACACCGCGTTTGAAGCATGTGGCAACCTGTATCATTACAAACGCATACCATTCGGTGTTACGAATGGGGTCGCCTGTTTTCAACGGGTTATGGATGAACTTATTCGTACTGAGTCACTTCAAGGCACATACGTTTACATTGATGACATCACAATTTGCGGAGCGGATAAGAAAGAACATGATATTAATTTGAGCAAGTTTATGCAGGTGGTGGAAAAGTATGGTTTAACTTTGAATCGTGACAAGTGCGTTTATGGTGTCGAACAAATCAAATTACTTGGATACGAAGTGTCAGCAGGAACAGTGAAACCGGATCCAGAACGCTTCGAAGCGCTGCTGAAGCTTCCACCTCCAACCGATTCGAAAGCCCAACAAAGGGTTGTCGGCATGTTTTCATATTATTCCCAGTGGTTTTCAAAGTTTTCCGACAAAATCCATCATCTGACTCACAATCAAACATTCCCCCTGTCAGGCAAGGCTATGGAGGCATACAACACATTAAAATCTGAATTGGTTCAAGCATCTCTGTTTTCTATCGATCGTAATGTCCCTCTCGTCGTTGAAACCGACGCCTCAGACATAGCCATTTCCGCAACCCTTAACCAAAGCGGCCGCCCGGTAGCCTTTTTCTCTCGAACTCTATCTCATTGTGAACGCAATCACTCAGCGGTAGAGAAAGAAGCATGTGCAATCGTCGAAGCCATCCGGAAGTGGCGGCATTATCTCATCGGATGTCATTTCAAGTTGATCACAGACCAGCGTTCTGTCGCCTACATGTATGATTCCAAAGCTGCAAGCAAAATTAAAAACGATAAAATCCAACGTTGGCGCATAGAGCTTTCCCAGTTCTCATATGACGTGGTCTATCGTCCTGGTCCAAGCAACACGGTAGCGGATGCGTTATCTCGAGGTTTTTGTTCAAGCATTCAATCTCTCACACATTTGAAAAGCATTCATGACTCACTCTGCCATCCTGGCATCACTCGCTTGTTCCATTTTGTGAAATCAAAAAATCTACCTTTCTCCGTGGATAATGTAAAAACTGTCATTCAACAATGTACCGTTTGCTCACAGTTGAAACCAAAGTTCTACTATCCCTCTAATGACCCTCTGATTAAAGCAACCAAACCGTTCGAGCGCCTTAGCGTCGATTTTAAAGGACCTATTCCATCTTCCACACGCAATCACTATTTACTGACCGTAATCGATGAATTTTCACGTTTCCCTTTTGCGTTCCCCTGTGCAGATATGACAGTTCCACAATTATTTCCCGTTTTATCGAACTATTTTCAATTTTTGGTATGCCATCCTATATCCACTCTGACCGAGGACCTTCTTTCATGTCTGCTGATGTTAAAGCTTTCCTCCACTCTCGAGGAATTGCCACCAGTAGAACTACTTCATATAATCCTCAAGGAAATGGACAGGTAGAGCGTTTGAACGGTACACTGTGGAAAACAATCTCTCTCAGTTTGCGAAACCGAGGGCTGAGTACAGAGCAGTGGGAACAGGTGCTCCCGGATGCGCTTCACGCGGTACGGTCACTTCTATGCACCGCTACTAATGCCACTCCACACGAACGTATGTTTCTGCACAATCGCAGATCGCCTGCCGGTACTAGTCTTCCGAATTGGTTATTGGTACCCGGACCGATACTCATTCAGAAGAATGTTCGTAATTCCAAGTATGATCCGCTCGTAGAGGAAGGCGAACTGTTGGAGTGCAATCCCCAGTACGCGCACGTACGTTATCATGATGGTCGTGAGGAAACCGTCTCATTGCGAAGATTAGCCCCAGCAGATCAATCACTGCAAGCAACTGGCTCCGAACCAGTGGACTCACCCCCCGAAACTCTTGATTGTGAAACACCTTCAAATACTCCTATCGAAAAGAATAATACCGAACAACTCATCACGCAGCAACAAAGAGTCAGACCTTACTGTCTCCGAAATCGGGAGGCGTGACTTATTATAACATACATTTCTTTCCCGCCGGGAAGAATGTCGTATTATTTTCCATACCTTTCCTTCTTTATAAACACACACGTATATTAAACATATTGTACTGCTTTACTCCGTTAACAGTTCTCTTTTCTCGTTACAGTCTATATGCCCAAATCTATAGTTGATTAAAGCCTTTCTATCAGGCGTTATCTTCTCAATCGTTTGGAAGTATCATTCACTCTATCTCGTTACATGTACAATGTGAAATATGTTTCAAATGGATACATATTCGGTGCGGAGGAATGAAGCCAAAGACATATCGGTGGCTTCAGAATATATCATGCGATATTATTCGGAGGGTATGTAAGACCGCAGCGTAATGTTTCCCTCGCTGACCCTCAATCATGCGAGTTGCGAGACGCTGTAAGCTTTCGAGTTGAACGATATCCTTCTTGTAGTAAGGGCACCACGCCTGGACACAATATTCTAAATGCGGCCGAACTAATGTCTTGTAAAGGGGCAGGAATACGTCGGGTCTTCTGCTAGATAACACGGATCTCAGCTAAAAGAGAACTTTGCGAGCACGTTGAGCTGCAGCGGCGCATTGGTCCTCCCATTTGAAGTCAGTCCTAACTAGTACTCCTAAATCCTTAACACGCTGTGTGGCGCTAACAGTGAGAGAATTGCCCGACACCTGAACTGAAATCTTATCAACCAGTGCTGACAAGAGTTGTCTCTTATTAAGGTTCAGTGGGAGGTCCCACTGGTGTGACCAGTTTATGACCCGTTCAAGCCGTTTACAAAATGGTACGTCGAACATAAATGAACTCGACGTTTACTCGCCTTCAACGCCGATTGCTCAACAGTCAGGAAGGTTTACAACTTATGCAGACGTGACGTCGAAGGGTTTACCTAGTGATCCGAACTATGCAGTCTTCTCACAGCGATTGCGTAAAATAGAGGCTCAGCTAAATGTAGTGAAAGAAGTGCCTACTACTGAAAATGCTTTTAGATCTTCAGTCTAAAAGAAGCCATATTTGGATTATCGGAAGCGATGCCTTATTATGGTGAATACTCCCGAGCAAACCGAGGACACGGCTGAGATACGTTTACAGTAAGAGCGCACGTTCCTACAATCCACTTTTTCAAATCTATTTAATCAAGGGGAGGAAGGAGTTACCACCATTTCTGCATTCCGACTTGGCCGGAAGAAGGAGGAGAATGAACCATGGACGCTGAAAATTGTTTTAGCTTCGGCTGAGCAAGTCCAGATGATACTCAGACGCGTTCATCGTCTTAAGGGAGAGACATTCAAAATACTACGTGACCTATCCCCCGAGGATAGAATTAAAATGAATACAGCCACCCAAGAATTGCGAGCTCGTAGAGAAGCTGGTGAGGTAGATCTACACATTGTGGATTTTCGGGTAGTACGGAGGAGGCGTACATTCATTGGAAGCCGCTGTCAATCCTACCCCAGTTAATCCTTCTGTGAAGAGATTTGAAGTCTTGCTTTTCAATGCGAGGAGTCTACGCAACAAACTTGACGAGGTTAATGAAATTGTCTGTCGGCGAAAGCCAGATATAATTGCTGTTACGGAATCGTGGTTAACAATTGATGTATCTGATATGGAGTGCGCGCTACCACACTACGCTTATCAGAAGTGACAGAGTAGCTTCGAAATCTGCTGATGGCGTTGTCGTATACTTTAAAGAGCATTTGATTTTAGAAGTATTGGAATGGTTTCAATATCATGCCGAAAGCATCTGGTGTAAGGTGAAGTCTAGCTCTGGGGCTGCATCACTTGTGGCCATTTACCGCTCACCTGGCGCTTACGTTCCTGCGTTATGTGATCAAATCAAACGGTATGGTATCACTGGTGACTATCGTTCTTAGAGACCTGAATGCTCCCGATATAAACTGGGCGGATTTAGTTTCGAGGGGTGAACCGTTTCAACAAGAATTCCTAGATACGATTTTGTAGCTGACTTTTGTGCAGAATGTAAACGATCGTACGAGGATGTGTCGGACAAGTTCCTTCGATATTGAATTTGGTGGTCTCACTCAGATTTTCCGATGTTACGAATCTGTCGATCGAGACCCCTATTGGTTGCGGAGATCACTGCTCTTTATGATTCGCTGGGAATCGAGGTCTTCAACCGAGAATACGTACGCATGCCCGGAGAAACTACTGGAAATTAGACACTCAGAGCCTAATCACGTCTGCAGACTCGATTGACTGGTCACTCCCTCCATCTAAGAATGTTGATACCTGTTAGTTGGACTTTTTGGGTAAAATCAGATCGCTTGAAAATCATACACCATTGATAAATGGAAGATCCCTCGCTGATGGGCCGCCGTGGTTTGATAACGTTATTCGTAAATACATGAAGGAAAGAAAGCGGTTATGGCAGAAGTTTTGTTCTAGTGGATGCACCGATGACTATGTAACCTACAAAGTTATCCGCAACAAGTGCACATACCTAAAAAGAGAAAAAAAGCAGAACTATGAAACTCGTTTGGTGGACGAAACCAATTCGTGCCGAAAACGCTTGTTGCGTACTTAGACGTGGCAACCAAAGCTTCTCAACGAGTAACTTGCTTGAGATCTATGGGGGTTCAACTGAACAGGAAGATGACGTAAATCAGTGTCTCGCAGATCAGTAAGGTTCGTTTTACACAGAGGCGACGTTTCCAATTCCTCTACTTCATGAGAGCATCGCCGAAATGCCGGATATATCGATCTCGCCAGAGATGATGCAGTATTTGCTTGAACGACTCGATGTACACTCGGCACCTGGTCCGGACGGAATACACCCAATGCTTTTAAAGGTATTGTCGGGTATCATACACAAACCACTGGCGCTGATCTTCAGTTTATCCCTGAGGTGTGGTAGGTTACCTCAAGTACGGCATTGTCAAACCAATGTATAAGGGCGGTGAAACCAGTGATCCAGCTAACTACAGACCGGTTACCCTCACTTCGGTAGTTGGGAAGATTCTGGAACGACTGCTGAAAAAACAGATGGAAGATTTTCTCTTTACAACCAGCCAGCTAACATCTGCTCAACATGGTTTTACGCAAATACGATCACGCGCATCCAATCTCTTCACTGCTCGCGAGCACTGGTGTGCTGAACTTGATCTGGGCCACCCTGTAGTCACTGCCTTCATTGACTTCATTAAGGCTTTTGACCATGTTCCATTTCAACGTCTATTGCTCGTGGTGTAAAGGGACCTGTTCTATCTTGGATTGAAGACTTCCTTATTGACTGTTATACACAGGTCGAGGTTAACGGAGTTAAATCGCAGGTTACACGTCCAACTTCTGGGGCTCCGCAAGGATCTGTTCTCGGCCCGTTACTCTTTAAAGTATATGTTAATGACCTCCACGACTCATTAAATCTGAATTGTCTACTTTTTGCGGATGATCTGAAAGTTTGGGGTACAGTAAGCTCTTATACTGAGAATACAGTTTTTCAGAACGAATTGAACAAATCACTTGATTGGACGGTAGAATGGCAGCTTCCTGTCAACCGACAGAAATGCGCTGTAATGCTTTTGGGGCCAAACACGCCTGAAGGTGCGTACTTCATCTGGGATCATCAACTGAAATGGGTTGATATTGAACGTGACCTGGTTACAATTGCGACTCGGTCGCTTAAATCCAAGGCGGATACGAACAGAAAAGCTGCTGCTGTAAACCGCGCATGGTGAGCTATTAGTCGATCGTTCTCGGCGATTACTCCACAAATGTTTCACATTCTTTATTCCACATACGTGAGACCAGTTTTGGAATATGATTTGACAGCCACCTATCCACAAACTAAGGGAGAACGTGACCAGTTGGAAAAGTGCAAAGGCGGGCAACAAAAATAGTACAAGGATTGAAATCAATTCCTTATGTGGAGAGAGTTGAACGCCTCAACCTCATGTCGCTCAGTATTCGGCGTGTGCGCTACGACCTGCTGTTAACACGTCGCATATTACTGGGAGCTTATGGTGACGAGCTGCGCGAGTTTTTCCCTCTCGTGGCGGACTCAAGAACCGGTGGCCACGCTCTAAAGCTTCAAAAGCGAAGGTTACTGCGCCTAACATGGATTCACGCTCTCAACAAGAGTTGTTAAGTTGTGGAATGCGCTTCCGGAAGAGGTTATTTCAGCAAAATCTGAAAACTTATTCAAGCAACTAGTGGATAAGGTACTGCCTGTAATGACGGCGAAGCTCTACAACACTGGGCAGGATTTCTTCAACTGAGGTTCTCCTGGACTATGTTCCTGATATAAAAAGATGCGGCTTACAAGGGCTTGATCCTCTGTCGTCTATCAAGAAGAAGAAGTTACGTATAATCGAATTGAACTGTTCAAAATCGCTTCGGATCTGCGTCCTAGAATCAACGTCACTCGTGTGTCTTACGTGCGATAATGTAACGCTGTCCAAGATATCGTGAACTTCGTCTACAATGCGTGCCACGTGTTGTCGTGTTTA
>JACCGJ010008604.1:0-33132 GCA_013407085.1 Atriophallophorus winterbourni | reverse complement strand
AGAAGATGCCTATGACCGTATTACTGCAATTTCTAAGTCCGTAAGACGAGGTTCACAAGATAGATGCGTTTTCGTGCAGCACAAAGAGCAAGTGATAGACTTTGTTCTGGGTCCGACACGAGAGCCACACACTAAACAAGAACAGCTCGAAATGGCAGGCATTTGGGGTTCTAACTGGGAGTCAATTGAGTCGAAATAAAGTATAAAATCACACAGCACTAGAAATTGCAAAATTTCGAACACCGCGCGCTAAATTTGGCGATAAATTTGTGTTCAGTTCAGTTCAGTTTGCACAGGACGATATGTGGCATAGTCGCCAATCGAGCGTCCAGAATACTTCCGGTGGTAAGCCAAAAAAGCGTCCACCACTTCGAATAGTAGGTTCAATATTCTTCTGGTATGACTTTGGCTGGATTGCAACAGAAAAACTCCCCTCACCAAATAGGTGAGGAGAGACATTGATGCGTTCCAACGACAAATTGAAGAACAACTATAACATTAGGGATAAAAATTGGGAAACACAGAGCGCCAGATTGAGTCTAGTCTATATTTGAAGCACGTTACTGAAGTAGAACAAACCACCTCTTCGGGCAGACAGTTCCAGTGATTCACTACCCTTTCGCTAAAGAAGTGCTTACGTGCATTAGACCTGACATGTTGCTTTGCCAGTTTCAGTGAATGGCCTCGAGTACCTACAACTGGCGCGAGAGCATACATATCAGCCGGATCAATAGAACTGAAGCCTCTAACGATTTTAAAGGTCTCGATCAGATCTCAACGTAGTCGCCTTCTTTTTAGCGAAAAGAGATCTAGACTCAACAGTCGTTGTTCATACGACTTCCCAGATTGCCCTTTAATCATACGAGGAGCTAGGAGCTGAACACCTTCGAGCGTGGCAATGTCCTTTTCCAAGTAAGAAGTCCAAGCTTGAACGCAATACTCGAGATGAGGTCTCACTATCGCTTTATACAATGGGATGAAAACCTCCGGGAACCTGCAGGACAAAACTGATAGGAGGCGAAAGAGCTGGTTCCGAGCGCGTTGTGCAGCAGCTGCACATTGATCAGCCCATTTAAAATCCGCTGAAACCTCAATACCTAAGTCCCGGACTTTTGATACCCCAGTTATCTTCAGTATCTTTTCAGGTCCAGCAACCTGCAGCTTCGTCGCAGCTTTGGACAGAAGATAGCTTTTGGAGAAGTTGACTGTTAGATCCCACGTGAAGACCATTTTATGACCTTTTCTATATCCTCAAAAAGATCCTGTTCGTTCAGCGATCCGTCAAGTTGACATCGTCTGCAAAAATATAGCAGGAACACTTAAGCGAGGCTGCTTAATCATCGATGAAGATAAGAAAGAGTAGTGGGCCTAGTACTGAACCCTGCGGGACTCCACTAACAACTCCTGTTTTTGCGGAATGCATATTGCCTATGCGAACGCGAAAATACCGATTGCTCAGGAAGTTTGTGATCCAGTTCTTTAGAGGGACATCGATACCTATTCGTCCAATCTTCATTGCAAGCAACCTGTGGTTTACCGAGTCAATTCAACCAATAAATTACTCTTCTCAATCTCGTCCGCAAATTGCCCGTTATAGTTATATAGATGCGGCTGAAAGAATTACTAGAAAGCTTTCATTCCGCAGCTCAGTGTTATATCAATGGAGAAAGATTCGCCGTAAAATTGATGAAGTCGATGAAATCAATTCCGTGTTCGCATTTACCCGTTCGAATATGGGTCCACGACAGTTGTACCTTGACAATTACTCCGCGACAATTGCTCCTCTGACAATTGCTCCTTGAAAAATTACTCCTCGGACAGTTGATCCTTGGACATTTGCTCCTTGACCAATTGCTCCTTGTACAAGTGAACTGTGTTCACTTGAACTCAGTTCCACAGATATGGAGTCGCCCAGAACAGTGGTCTTTTCGCTTTCGTTCACACACATAAAAATCAAAAGTGGGGTCACTCTTGCTGGTTTGAACTTGAACTCAGTTCACTTGTTTACTTGTTTACTCGGCAACGAAGACCCCTGAATATGATATTGAGACGCGTCTAAATGGAATGGAATCAAGTATACAAAAACTAAATGAACTGATAATAAATGTCATAAAGACACCGTCGTTACCCGTCGTTACTGCCGAAGAGCCGGTAGATAATCCATCATACTCGAGCAGGCCAACATTTGCCCAGATAACCGCGCAGATGGTGACTAAAACGGGGAGGCGTTCGTTGGTATCAGTGACTCCTCGACTTAACGGAAACGAAAAAGGACTCAAAAAACCACTGCTACTAAAATGACTGACTCACATTATAAAACAAAATCCGCGGTTGTAAACCTTAGCGTTATATGTACAAACGTGACCGAGTCGCAGGAAACGCTGTTTGAAGCTAAGCAAAAACATGACTCAGCTGAGTGGTATAAACTCTGCAGTCAGATTAGCTTGGCCGCAGTTACTACTTCATCAGTAGTTCGATTAATCCGCCACCTGAATTCTCCTCACAAGGATGATCCTCGCCTTTTAAGAATAACGCTGCAATCTGCGGAGGACGTGGAAAACGTACTCTTAAATGCTTACATTCTTAGAGGTGTTCCAGAGACTACATGTCGTATCCATGCAGACCTACCATGGTGGGAGCGAAAGTCGTCACAGAAATCTCGTGGAGAATGTAATCCGAGAAGTATTGTGATTCTAGGTGTTCCGGAAGATGCTGCTGACGTACCTTCTCAAGAAAAGTCTGAGCACGACCACAAACAATGAAAATATCTAGCCGAAACAATTGGTATTAAAAATGCCATACTTGTGGATGCTTTTAGGATACCGCGGTCTGCCAACTATAAAGGGCAAGGTTCTAGCCCTTTAAAGCTAACCTTCACAACCGAAATGACGGATACTATCAAACGTGAATGGAAAGCTAATAGAAAAAACCTACCACAAAACGTCGTGTTGAGCTTGCCCAAGGTAATAGCCGGAAGCAAGTTACCGGATGGTACTGACCCACAAACGCCTAGTGATGGAGTATGCGGTAGAGGTCTAGGCTCCTTGGCTGCGAAAGGATATTGCTCTCTTCGATAAAATCTATCATAGAGCAACAAAGTTAGTGATGGGTCTTCGCAATGTTCCGTACACCGAAAGATTGCGACGTCTGGGTCTATGCGACTTTGCCCAAAGGAGGATACGACGCGATATTATTCTGACTTATAGAGTTGTGTCTACCGAAGAACATCCACTAAAACACTTGCTTGATGTGTGTGATGGGAAAGTGACACGCGGACATACCTTATCCCTTTACGTCCCAAGTTCCCGTATTGACTGTCGGCGCCATTTTTTCGCCATACGTGCTATATTTCTTTGGAATTCCCTACCCCAACATGTGGTGGACTCTCCTTGCCTGGCGGCGTTTAAAGTGAAATTGGACTTACATATGCAAAAGAATAACATTCGTGAGCCTTACATTTGATATTCTCTATTGCTTTTATACTATTGTATTTTTTCATGTTTTATTAATACCGTTATCCTGTGGTGTTGTAAAGTATTAACTTTTTAAACATAAATCTTTGAATTTGAATTTGTACAAGGAGCAATTGGTCAAGGAGCAAATGTCCAAGGAGCAACTGTCCGAGGAGTAATTTGTCAAGCAGCAATTGTCAGAGGAGCAATTGTCAAGGAGCAACTGTCGGGGAGCAATTGTCAAGGAGCAACTGTCGGTACCCCTTCGAATATACACGGTGTTCATCATTCGCGAATTAAAACAGTAAAGACGTATCTATCCAAGTTAGAAATTATTTCAAATTATCCATTGCATATACTTTACGCACCAACTATTTCGAAACAATTGTCAAGTTTCATCGGTTATGTTTACTGCGCTAATCAGAAATAAACGTTTCAAGTAATCTAATATGATGAATATCGTCTAGCCCCATTCCATTTCTCGTGGCTAACGTAAAAATATGTAATTATATTTGATCATGACGTCTGTAAATTTACAGAATGAAGTCATTTTTTGTAGGTAAAAGCAACTGATCATGAATTGTATGACCTGGTTTACCCAGATTATACAGCGGCGCCTACGTTAACCGGGTCATGTGAACAGAATGGAAAATGGTCTTATTCCAAAAGATCTACTCTATGGTAAGTTAAAATCCGGAAGTTTATCTTTGAGCGGACCGCACTTGCGGTACAAAGATGTTTGCAAAATAGATCTGAAATCTCTCGGCATTGACCCCACCAGTTGGGAAGAGCTTGCTATTGACCGCTCAATTTGGAGGCAGTGCGTGAAGCGTCATGTCCAAGCTGGTGACGAGCAGATACAGCTCCTGGCTGCTGAACACAGATCGCGCCACCGGCGTGCAACTGATGCCGACCGAGTGCTGTTCATTTCTGTGAGCGCTGCGGAAGAGATTTTCACCGCAGTATCTGACTGTGTAGTCATTCTAGAAGCCGTGGATCATGAAATCTTCATGCGCTTGCGATGCACATCAATGGTTGGCATCAACCGCAGGAGTCCAACAACAACGATACGTATTATTTTTCTTGTGAATTTGCCAAGAAAAACGTCAGAGCTGCATCTGCCATAGTAACTCAATAAAGTCACCGAGGGTTGTCGATTTAGTTAACACGGTTTGGCCCTATTAAATGCTTGAACTCACTATGTCTTCCTATATTTCCCGTAAGACGTTTAGCTCATTTTAAATATTGCACACCAGAACAATTCGTCGATGAAAGATGTGTTAATGCCCCAGAGGTTATTCAGCACTTTCATTATTCTGGTCCTGAAGCATGCAAACAGAAAGCAGTTTCCTGCGATTTTCGACAATATACGTATCATTGATAAGTCTAAAAAACAGCTTCATTCGCTAAAATAACCTTTTCATCAGCATGCGAAGCCTTGGGGCTGACAATCAGCATGAAATTCCTTGGTCAAAAACAGTATTGCTTGTGAGGTATATCTATAATCGACGTTGACCCAAGAAGGCCAACAAGAAACCTGTCAAGTATAAGGTCTTTGAAAATTTATAAAAACTCCTTGAATTTGCATCGTCAAGTTACCTAAAATATGAATGTGCGTGTAGGTCGTCTATGTCCCAAAAACATTTCTCGTGTGGAAGATTGGTTTTCGGTATCCAATAGCTAGATGGAGTTTAGATTGTGCTTAGATTACGGGGTTCATCTTACCTGCATTAGAAATGGCTCTGCTCATAAAATAAATCAGATTCAAAGACACCTCTCAACCAAATTAGAATTATTTCTATCAGCTAAGTAAAGGCGAGTTAAGAGCGGGATAAGCGCACACACTAGGGCCCTTGCCCAGACGGAATATGCGTTAGTCCGTGCGGAGCCTTCAATACGATTTGGTTGCAGAGATACGAACTTCGAAAGGCAGTTGAATATTAACATAATTAATGATCTCATGTCTTCATAGATTCCCAGGATAACTTGAGTTTGCATTTATTCTGGTTCTTCTATATAGTATCGTTACGCAATTGATCTGGATACAATCCGCCATAAAAATAGCCGCGTTCAATACTTCCAATGTAGCTAGTTGGTTTCTGTGAAAGCTCTCATACTAATCCATCAACACTGGTTGCTTACTACTGAGAGTGTACACGAAAGTTTATTGAGCACAAACTATAGACAGTTTGAGGACCGGCCAGGACTGTTGGTGGAGTTCCAAGGCTACGGAAATACAAGATGCAGCAGCTGTAGCCAATTTTAGAAAACTGTTCCAACTCAACAGAACTACGTGTAGAGGTGGTTAGGCATTATAGAGGTTATATGCTCGGATGATGTTTCACCAGTTTTTAACATGCACGGGCGCATAAAGGAATACACATAATAGTTTGTGGCAGCTTAACTGGCCTAGTGAATGAGGAACCTCTTAGGACACCCCGCTCAATCGCTGATCTACAGCGAACACGTTCTGATCAAGGAGTATCAGTAATTGCTCCGATTTTCAAACAAGAGATAACATGGTTGCATTGACAAGCACCAAGTTGTCCGAGAGAATTCAGTGGCTTCTAATTTTTAATCAGTTGAGTGGATAACGGCAAGTGATTATTGAGAAACGAACTGGATTTCGTGCCGGTTGAGGCTCAGATGAAAGTTTCGCTTTTTATCAGTTATTACAAAAAGATCACGAGTTTCGTAGCTCATTTATAGCGCTAATCCAAAAAATCCTAGCGATATTCAGTCAAGGCTGTGTAACGGTCTGCTGATTCACGCAGTGCCGGGAAGTATGGTTAGATATTGAAAGCATTATAGTAACAAACCTCATGCCGCGTTTTAGCGTACAGACAGTGGACACTCTCGTTCACTTTCAAGGTCATTTCCTTTTAGCTTCGCAACCGATGATGTCACAAGGAAAGCATTAGTTAGTGTGAGGGACACGAGGGTTGAACTGTTGCCGGGTGAAAAGACGATCGAACTGATGACGACGCTACTCTGGAAGATTATGTAGTCACTGCGAGGTCTGACCCCGATTGATCGAAGCGTACACACCGGTCCAGAGATGCATTAGCAAAAATACTCATCATATTATCATGATCACATTGGTAGTGCATAGGCTCATAGCGCTAACAAACACAGAACAAAGGGTCATCTAACACCGGGAGCTTTCCACACATGTAGTTTTGAAAAACAACATAGTACAAACAGTTGTATTTAATAGTCGTAAACAAATAATGAAACAACAATATAGAAGAAGAGAAAATACCTATCTGCTGCACACAGAGACAGCCAGCGGTTGCTGGATTGCGGAAAACCAACAATTTAGCTTTCCATGTAGAAAATGCAAACAGAGAATACATTTACTTCGTGCCCGAGGCATTTTTTGGGAAATTTACATAGGCATGTTCGACAGAAAATACAAATATTGAACAGATTCGACGAGCTACACCTTGACAGACTTGAAGATTTCTTCCAATTCCTGAAAAATTATGTGGAAAACGAATGTAGAACAACACATCTGGGTGTATTTCAACAGTGGATGCATCAAAGTAAGGATAAAAGTCAAGAGAATGCTCATTTGCATGCAGTTCAATCACACACACACCATGACTGGTTTCGTGCTGTTTGCACTCATCAGGTAAGGACAGTAGGATCAGGATCCGTATACGCTTGAAACGGTGGAAGTAAGGTATACAAGTTGCGCTTGTATGACATTGTTGGGTACGGCCCAACCTATCAATCACCTGTTCAAACACATGTAGATAGGGATCAACCCATGATCGTCAAAAAATGCTCTGTTGTATGCATTTCCATCATACACACACCCACGACCGGTTGGTCGTACAAACCTTATCCAACAGTGGCATACAAGCGCAACTTGTTTACACATGTACAGGTTTGTAACAAATTCAAATGGATTTATAAGAAATGTGGACTAAAACGTTTAAACAATTCTATGGGCGCTCAGTTTAGAGAGCGGCCATTTCAACAATGAAGACCCAATGTGATCGCTACGTTACATCGCTAAATCTACGACACAGAATACCACTTTCGAGTGTTAGCAACAAGACGCAGTGTTGCAGTACTGGCACGTGTAACGCTGAGCTCCCCCGATTACAACTGGCGGTGAGTCATCGCTAATAATGGCTACTTTCATTTCTCTCGTTTGTCTAGTCCTGGGCAACCTGACAGTATCTCAACCCAAGTGCAGTCAATGACTGTGCGGCACTTTGCCTGGATCAGGCTTGTGCTTTCATACATGTACATACACCGTAGGCTTAAAGCCATTATCTCGCAGCGTTACTAATTCCAAGAGGTTTCGTGAATATGCCTTTAGTCGACAGCGTAACAGGCAATATCATATTATCCATAGGAAAAGGTTATCACGAAAATCTGCAAGCACCCATTTCGTAAGACGGTATGACGAATCAGTGTTTGATTGTGCAAGCTAGAGACCATCGGTATCATGAACCAACTGACCAAAAGCCGAAAGTAGCACAGTCCACGAGTGTTAGGAGAGCACCCTCGCAACGAATAAAATAAGCCGGATTACTTGATCGCAATGGAGAGAAATTGCTGTTGTACCTCGGCAACGAACCCCCATTCTCACAACATTCAAATTGTCTAACTTGGCCATGACACTATGCACTTTCCCACATGCACACTCCCATGTTCACTCTGTTGTTCTCATATAAATACAAACCATGTCCATGACCAAATGCACTCACTGGGCACTTTGGACCTTGGACTCTCAATCAACGTTCCATTCAGGCGTTGTTCTGTTTTCCTGAGAACGCATAGATTGTTAGAACACAACGACTGTCTCTGCGGCAACACCAACGATTCGTGCATCTTAACAGCGAGCAGCCTTCGTAGATGTGTGTCTCAATGAGAGCACGTGCTCACATTAATCATGCACCGCAATACTCGGCAACCTGACAGTATCTTAGCCCATGTGCAGTCTGACTGTACGGCGCTTTGCCTGGATCAGGCTTGTGATTTCATTCCATTCCATTCAATACTCGGTCATCCGTTATACTGTATTAACGTTAAAAGACACTATGCAAAAACTTTCAACAGAAGAAGATGGAGCAGCGATAAAGGCATAATAAGGGTTTTAACTAGCTAATCTACTTGATGGAAATCGACTCACTGATTTTAAGCAGCCGGATTTAATGTCCGCATGACGACGGATAGCGTATGACAATTTTCGATGAAGATCGAGCAAATGGTCGGTGGACCAGCCATCAGTGCCGTCGACAAGTTCGTTGAAAAATGACTCGAGATCGGGAGCATTGTCGTCGATCGATTTTTCCGGATGGATCGTGCTGGACAGGTCTGGTGAGCGAGTGATCATCAGCCGCGGAGAAGAACGTGGAGAAAAATCGGGGCTAATGGTTTTGTCGCAAACAGAAGATGCTGAAAAGAGAATAGGACGGAAAAATGAATCCGGCACTATGGGACGCACAATGTATCTATTCACCTGTTAGTCTAGTTTATCAATCAATCTATCTATCTATCCATCTATCTATTTATCTATCTATCAATCTACCCATCTATCTACGAATCTATCTATGAATCTATCTATCTATCTATCTATCTATCTATCTATCTATCTATCTATCTATCTATCTATCTATCTATCTATCTATCTATCTATCTATCTATCTATCTAACGATCTAACGATCTATCTATCTAACGATCTATCTATCTTTCTATCTATCTATCTATCTATCTATCTATCTATCTATCTATCTATCTATCTATCTATCTATCTATCTATCCATCCATCCACCCATCCATCCATCCACCCATCCATCCATCCATCCATTCATCCAAATATTTAACTTTCAACAAATCGGTTTATTCAGTACATTAGAAATAAGTTGTACAAGTGCCGAACTCACATGCCAAAGGTTTGCTTGTATCGTTCGGACCGGGAGAATTGACACCGTTCTGCGAAAACCAATGGGATTCATTGTAAGTAGTCATATACATATCAGCGCCCAAGAAATCGTTAAGTGCACATACCAAAGAGGTATCTGGCGACCGGTTCCGCTCCATACCCAGTTTTTCCTTCAACTGAGTCAGATCGAAATTACCGACCGCGGAACGACGACGCAGAATAGCACTTTCCAAAACTTCTACATCGGACGGTTCAAGCACAGGAGGTTGCCCCTGCAATTAATGAATAATTTCGGAATGATAGGGTAGAAGCGAACATACGAGCGAAAAGTTTAAGGAAACACTTTGCTTACGTGCAACCTTCTACTGTAACGATCTCCCTGTGGCATGGGAAGTTCTTTACTGGTCGGTGTGACGGGAGCCAGCTCCGTTACCGCGTTCGAGTTTCTTGTTGGTTGAGGTCCGTTACGCGAAAAGGCACCAGGTTGAACATTTCGCGAACTCTGTGCAGCAATTGCCTAAAGAGAAGTTGATCAAGATATTGTGTGCTTTATAACGCGAAGTGGTAATTCGAGACCCCACCTATGACCTACAAATGGATTTAGACTTTGCAGCAAAATGATATAATCAACTCAAATGGTCAAGAAATTAAAAAAACGCATTGAACCTAATCATACTGTATCCACCTGATGTGCAATCATGTAGTACTTATGTGCTGTGCGGCTAACACTGTGTAAAATTGATTGGCCAACGGTAGTGTGCTGCATGCTGAAACACGCTGGAGTCTCACTATCATTTCTATTTCTATTTCCCCCCCATATCAGTCTAGACCTGGGCAACCTGACAGTATCTTAGCCCATGTGTGGCGATTTGCCTGGATCAACCTTGTGTTTTCATACCATACATCCACCTGATGACGGCAACCCGCCAGAAAATGATTGTGTCGTGTAACTGCGATATTTCAATAACACGGGGATTCGTTGTGGTAACTCCAAGGCGATATTATGCCTGCATGAAACCACAAGACTGTGGCACGGCGAATTGAAACAACCGGAGACTGCGCGTGAGCTGTAAGGTTGCACAGCGCGAAGGAATTGAGAGCTCAGTCTGATTCCGCACGCAAATATAGGTAGCACTCTGAAATCGACCCATTGCAGAGGTAATGCAAGACTGCGCGTGAAGATGATATTAATAATCAAAATAATAGCGAAAATTAGCGTGCAATCGTTGCCGATCGACCGAATTCTGGCTATCACTGCGTGAACGATTGTTTCTCCCGAATGGGATACGCTGTGAAGCACGAAACTATGATGCGCTTGTGATGTACATCCATGGTCGATATTGATCCAAGGAGGCCAACAACAACATCAACGATATAATTAGTAGTGGCAGCAATCGTATAATTATTGTTATTATTACATGCTACCATTTGCTGTAAATTTACATGGGAAAATCCCAGTCATTAAAATCACGGTTGTGCAATCGTGCAGCAGTTATGTGCTGTGCGGCTAACATCGTGCTAAATTGATTGGCCAACGGTAGTGTGCTGCATGCTGAAACACGCTGGAGTCTCACTACCATTTCTATTTCCCCCCTCATATCTGTCTAGACCTGGGCAACCTGACACTATCTTAGCCCATGTGCAGTCTTTGACTGTGCGGCACTTTGCCTGGATCAGGCTTGTGCTTTCACACCATACCTATCTACGTGAAGCATTTACGTAAACGAGCAACCAAAAACGTATTGTGACGCTCATTTGCATAAAAAGGCACAAATTCTTTGGCCCAATTAGTAAACACTCGTTCAGTGCAAGTTGGTGAGACTCACGGCTTTACAGCGGTCGTTCAAATCAGGCGGGTGCAATTCTTCTTCTAGCTGAAGACATGCCTCGTCCCAGAACTCGGATGCTCTCGAGCGAATGTCACGACTGCGAGGCACATTGGGTGGATTGTACTCCATCGCGTTGTAATAAATCAGTTCAATATCCTGAAACGCAGGTGACCCAAAACAATTAAACAAAATCGAAGACCAGTAGCGTCGTTTCCGGGTTAAATAATTAGAATGCCGGCTAAACTAAGTAACAGAAAGGGGCATGTTCATCACAGAATGATTTAGCCTGATCGAGATGTGCATAAACAGTTTTTATTTACGAGTGGATTTAGGGATTGTTTTGCGGTGGTCGTGCCACTAATTCAAGACGAAACACTGAGGACAAATTGAGCGGTGTAACCAAGCAAGACGACACTTCCCTAACAAATAATCGGTTAACATGTGGTGAAAAACCAAAGGGAGCAGGTGGGTGTTGCTCGACACAATGTATGCAGGCCTAGAACGTAACCCCCAAAGTTCCAACAGACACGTTGATGTGACTGTTGCAGAACATCCTAATCGATAGAGATCAATAACTGGAAGATCAATATACCAATTGATGCGATTTTTTGGAAACTACGAAACACCAGTACACATGAATCAGTTGACTAAGTGAGCAACCAGGGATGCAGCGTGACGCTCTCATGCTTAACATGAATACCATAGAAATCCCACTTTTATAGAACCACGCCCATAGCTAACCAGTAAGTTGAACAGCATTATGGTAATCAAAAGTTAAGCCGAGGAAAAAAGGATAGTGAACATCAAAGACGGTTAGAGATTCGTATTACGCGGGCTGGTCTAAATAATTCCATAAAAGATTAAACGCACATACAGCGATGAAATACAGAGAAATCCACGAGCGTCAGGACGCAGCATTCACCTTCATGCACCATACGAACTATTACTAACCACTCGTTGTTGAATTGTTAAATTATATTTCGCATTTTATTCGAAGGCCATCACTACGATGTAGATCTGTCACGGTTAGACCCTCGGAATAGTTGCATGATGAAGTAATTTGGTTAAAGCATTTGCCATCCGGGTCGCAAGAGTTGGTGCACGTGGGTGATGACACATTCCGTTAATCACGGTAACATAGAACAATGCTGGATCTGCAAAGGCCCATTGCCCGTACGTTTTAGTGGATGGTGCAAAGACCATCACCAATTCTGGTGTATATGAAATTCAGCTCGACTCACTTGATAAGAACCTTTATATTAACATTGTGGAAACACAAGGCAAATACCTTCATAAAATCGTCCACGTTTGTGTATTGCTTCGCGTCGATTCGATCACGCACCGTGCCCAAATCCATTGGCTGTTTGATCACGTCGTAATAGTCGGGCGCCTCGTCCACTTGAACCGGTCGCGTGAACACCGCGAAGCGTCGATGACGAGCGAGGTGCGCGACAACACGACGAAGCACTTGACGTAGACGGCGGAACAGCTGGTTTTCCTCACGCTCGATTTCGGCCAAGTGGTCTGCCGTCAGTCGGGATTCCACAGCTCGATTAGCTGTCTCGAGAGTTGCCGGGGGTGGAGTAGGGCTGAACAAGTTTCAAATGTCGGAAAATCAGGTTCAAGATGCAACAGAAAAGAGAGTTATAGCAAACCACCTATTCATGAATCACGGATTACTACACTCTGACCGTCGGGCGTGGGTGGTTGCAATCCGTGACATCAGCGAAGCCGACTCATCCTCCCGGAGGAGATAGTCGCCAAAATTAAGTACATTTACCACATATTCAATACACCGCAAACCCACAATACTTTTGCATTGGGTATGCACAACCGTACTACAATGGATTTCACATCGGCATTCGGAAAAGATCGGTGTGCGGCTGGCATTATCTAGTCACTCTCTCTGTCCAGCAGCAGGGCAAATGATGTAATATCAACCTGGGTGCAGTCTATGCATGCGCGGAATTTACGAGGATCAAGGCAACTGATTCCACATATACCACCTGCATAGTTAACGCGGAGGCTGGCGGCAGATACTAACTGACTATAAAGGTTGAAACATGGTTTTCAAATGTATCGCAACCTCTTATGATAAGCAAGTTGAGTATCTTTGACGTTTGAAGCTAATGCAGCACGGAGCATTGAATAGAGCACAAACGAAAACACAACATCTCGTCACCAGGCTACGGAAAAGTGTATGCTAATAAGAAAAAGTTGATTAACCCAGAATCAAGGGAACACAGGTAATTTCTGAAAAATAACACCGTCACTTGTTTCTAATATCTAAACTCGCTACGGGTGCGATGATACCAATGAAGATGAATATCCAAAATTTATGGAGGATTGTTATAACGGGGACTCTAAGCGGTTGATAGTTGAAAGCTACATGAAGCAGACACCCGGTCGAAAAGTTGATACTCAAATTGTCGGCATTTCTCTTATCTGCTATAATGAATCGAAGTTGCCGGAAGAATTCATCCTCCCGATAAACATTTGGCGGTGTTTGCGTAAATATAATAAGCTCAAACGATGGAACGAGTCCTTACAGCCCTCGGAGAAAACAGCTCGAAGTAAAAAACTCACGGGCGTTGGGTGCGTTGAGTAGCGACGGAGGGTTGCTCGGGAACGGAGCCACGAACGGAGGTAGACAAGGTCGAAAAAAGACTGGCACGAGAATCCTTGCTCGGAGAGGATATCTGGACATGCAACGTGTCGGTAAGTTGGAAAACACGCGAAAGCAAGCGGCGCCAAGATTTTGATGGCACAGAGTCGAACTCGGTATTATGATCAGGAGAAATCGTGTCCTCGGAGCTAGAATCGGACACACGAGACATCGCATGCAGCACTGGTGGAACGGAGGGGTGTGCCCCAATAGTTGCATAAGACGTGGGTGTGCCGATGAAGCCATTGCAAAGCTTTTCTGCGGGGTCTGAAAATAACATAAAGCATAGCAAGATGACGCGCGATAGTGAAAAGCATCCACACACTTCAACACGCTGCCTGGCCGGATATAGCTAGTGAGGTCTCGATGGATGGCAATCGTCGACAGCATCCAGCGTATCGGGGTGTTATTTGGGCCGTAATCGAAGTAAAGTGCAACACAGTGGGGTGAACTATTTTCAGGTCGTCGAGGTGTAGGCAGATATAACAAAGAGAAAGCGGTAACAAGCCTCCAGCATATTTACACTCGCAGTTGGGAAGAATAAAAATTTGGCCGAAATCGCCAGATAAAAATCCCTTCAAACAAATATTCGTTGATGTGAATGGGACAAAGGAACACTTCATATTGAGACGTTCTTGAAGGCAATATGGTATGGTTCGTGTGAATCTCTACAGACTTTCAAGATTAGAGATCGTAGTGTAGCGGCTAGAAAGTACCCGTGCGGATAATACTGACGAGTCGATCGTTGGATGAAAAGTTGTTTTAAGAAGAGAATGCTTGCGCATAGAACGATACTGATACAGCGCCCGATTCACACAAAGTTTCATAAAAGTACAGGAGAACAGCAGGACTGAACACCGAGAAAGAGCCGAATGAAGGGTTGGAGTGACGTTATCAGAGGGATTAGTATTTGATTTCAGCCCGATCTTCATTACCCGATATAATTTCATGATAGCATGGTTTGTTCTCATCGAAAACTAGACCCAACGAGATGACTTACTTTCTCAAACTGCCTCTGACAACCAAGTCCAGCTTCTGGTCTGCACGAGTGGCTCCCCGAGCCGGCGGAACTGCTTCTACCAACATGAGAAAGGGCGAGGGCGTGACTGGCGCCTGAAAACCAGTTGACTTCGGGCAGATGTATCTCGTTAGCTTGGGAGGGCATTTCATCTAAGGGGAGGAAAACCCTGATTTTAAACCTCCGCTGCCTTGCGGGATACCAGATCGCGGGAAACGCTTCGGGAGAAAACCCTGAGGAAAAATCTGGAACCAAGTCTGGTAGACGGTTAGTTGGTGCACATCACCTCTTTCTGGCAACTCTCTGCTGCCTTGCAGGTTGCACTTGGTTGTGCAAGGGCTAAAGAAGCTGACTCGAACAAACGCCGAGTGGTGTTGGTGACGCCGCTTTGTACCCAAATTCCCAAGAATCTTCATTGAAGCCGACTCATCCTCCAGGAGGAGATAGTCGTACACAATGACAATGAATGACGGAGATACACTATCCGAGTGTTGATCAAAAATAACTTACTCATTTTGTCATTACTGTGCAGTGAGACAGGCTGGTCAGCATTGTCCCCCTCTAGCAGGGTGGACCAGGTACGATCGTTAGCCAACGTGGATACGATAAGCAACCGACGGAGACGTTGGGAGACAGCTCGATTGATTTCCGAACACACTGAAGGGGTGTTGACATAAAACTGGTGCGACCAGTCGTCACGTGAGAATTCTCGAACGACCACGTCCAACTGTTCAATGAGGTACGCTGCCAAAGATGGTGGAAGACGTCGAAGTAGCTGATCCAGCTGAGGGATATAAACAATTACTCCTTGAGGAGATCCCGAGGAAGACTGATTGAAGTTCGCCACGGTCGCTCGCCTGACTGCGGAAAGGAGTTGGACAACAGCAGCTTCTGGGCTGATACCAACACTGGACGGAAATGCTACCAGATTGGCATAATTCAATGTGAAAACCTGTTAAATGAATTACAGGGGATCAGCGATATTCATAGCCCAAGACATACTGGCTGAACAGACACGTACTTGTACAAGTTCCAATTTGTGCCAGACAGCAGCCATTAAATCGTGTGACGTGTCCCCAGAAAAGACTATGTTCGAAGCGGAAACACCGGGCGAAAGCTTGATTGCACTAAACTGTTGCGAGGCCAAGTCTTCCCACGGATTATTCAACAAGCCGGAGAGCAAACGGACGATTTCACATAAAGAACGATCGAGGAGATGAGAAACGAAGGGTGGGAGTGGATGGCGGCGAGTGGTTGAGAGTGCATTCGATGCAGCACTGGATCCGATCGCGAAAACATCAACTTCCGAACGGTCCACAGAGGGACGTACTAATCGCAGAGCCCGTAACCAATCGCAGGCTTCAACCTGTAAGGAAAAATTAGCTATGCGTTTGAGTGGCGACTGAGAATACAGGGTGCAATGTAAAGTGAAGTGTTGCAACTGCCGTAAACAGAATTTAAACTTTAGAACCACCATGGTTAGATGAGGAGGGAACAGTTAACCGCTTTCGTAAGCACGTTAGGTCAGATTAACCATGTCAATGAGGGCTTCGAGAGCAAAGCTTCGATTAACAACCTTTTGCTGCTTCAAAGAAACGTGTTGTCCCAACCAGACGAAGGCATGCAACACAGAATTGTGCTTTTTATTTAGGGGTTGAATAGTCAGATCTAAAGCAGACTTCGACTAGCCAACAATAATTTCTTTGTTCATATTTCCTTTACGATGTCAAGGCATGCATATTCTTATGAATGCAGAGAGCATGAAGCCGGTCGTTGGGTGTAACGGAAATGAGGAGTTGTGCTCAAGACCGATGATTTAAGCCATCTGCATTTTTCGCACATGTGATTCACCGGGTTGGTTGTACGAGCCTTATCCAACAGTGGAATACAAGCGCTCCTTGTTTACCATTCTTCCACTGTTTCAAGCGTATACGGATCCTGATCGCACTGTATCTATCAGATGAGCGCAAACAGCATGAGACCAGTCTCGGGGTGTGTTGCATACGCATGCAAACGAGGAGTTTCATTTATAAATTCGGGAAATTTTGCTTATTGAATGATGGACGAGATATAGGCATCATGTGGAACAGTAAGATTTGCTTGACCTCGTGTAGTATTAGGAAGTATTAATGAAGACGTACCACAGCGTTACCCGAGCAATACACAAAAGGGAGGGCGTCGCGATAACACCGACTACAGTTTCAGTCAAATTTATACTTTGGAACGATTGTTGAATAAGATTGACACAGGCAACAATTGACGGTAGACCTGCAGTATTTGAAATCATATTGCAGCAACCTGGAAGCCATATAGATCACAAGTGCATTTGAGTTTGTTGGAAAAGTCACACACAAGCCGATAAATTAGAGTTGAATTACTGAGCACACAAGCTAGCTGATGAACGGACGTGGCGCTGTGGGATAAAGGAACTCACCGTAGCGCTAGGCTCAGTTGGTTTCAGACTTGTGCTTCATGCTGCTGTTGATTAGTGCATAATGGGATGTGCTCTAATTCTGAAGCAAGTCTAGCCACATCCTTGAATAAGTGCACAAGACTCAGTGCATCTGGTTTCAACACGAGTAGCGCGTAGAAGCAATAGCAAGTGATAATGAATTTCAGTTATTTGATAATGATCACATACATTTTTCGATTTCGTGTATTGTAGAGCATCGAGGTGGAACTCCTTCCATCTAACAATGCGTTTAGAAATGCGTGAAAGTGACCATCTTTTGGATGGCGCACATGGCAAGCAATCATACTGCACTATTGAATGTGCGAGGTTGTAGTCCCGTTGAATGTTTGCATTCGTAATCACATGTCGCTAGTGCCTCAGCCAAAACACAGCGAATGAGAAAACATTGACAGACGCAAGCAGAGGTTGCAGCAAACTGCGATGCACGTTTGCGGACTGTTGTGTGACAAACATTGATATGTGGTGGCGAACGAATGCAAAGTGCTACAGAGGAGGGTGGTGACAATGGCCTATATCAGGGTTTCTCAACCACGAATGCTAGCAATCCATGAGGTGAGAGATGCTTCCCGAGTTTTCTGACTTGCAGCGATTGTGTCTCTCGAGTCGTACCATAAGGGATGTGAGAGCATATCATCCCATTTTTGGGGTACATGGAATTAAAAAGGTTAAGAAGCACCGGTCTATAGGATAATAATGGAGATTGCGATAGTGTAAAGACCTTGAGGATATCGTGAGATCGAGTTGCAGACAGGATCAAGTACACAGAGGTACGAGATATGGATCCGTCCTGCAAAGCGTAAGACTGAAACAATAAAATGCAACTCTGATGCCGTAGACACAGAAATTGCGTGAAGTAAGCATAACAGGGACTCTAACAGGACGACCATAAGTAACTGCTTACCACGAGATATTTTTGATTAATTGCCAATTTCAGTTGGCTTTCATAGACTTGCGGATACTGACGACGTAGACAACTTAAGCAAGCTTCGGTGGCCAGAGCCTTCAAGTCCGCACCGCTATAGTTTCCAGTCACGTGGGCCAAATGGCTGAGAAGCTACAAAAATGAAAATGCACACCATCAAGGAAAAATCAATTACAAGTGTCAGTATTAAGGGTCACATTAAAACTAGTACCTAGTGTGGAGTCATTGAAATGGGTTGGAAGCAAATGTACAGTATTATGGAAGGAGACAAAACGAAAAAAAATTATGAAGAAACAAACCTAACAACAGCTGTTAGCTAATCGCATCTCCGGTGAAAGGACAACATATCAGGTATGCGAAAAATGTGGGGTAGCTGCCGCCTAATTAGACGTTCTTAAATATAAGCAACAGCATAAAATTCATCAATTTATACATGTACATATATGTATGTATGCATGTATGTATGTATGTATGTATGTGTATGTATGTATGTATGTATGTAGGTAGGTAGGTATGCATGTATGTAGGCATGTATGGTGTGGTATGAAAGAACAAGCCTGATCCAGGCAAAGTGCTGCACAGTCAGAGACTGCACGTGGGCTAAGATACTGTCAGGTTCCCCAGGCCTAGAGAGATATGAGGAAGGAAAAAACAGGAAATTGTAGTGAAACTCCAGCCTGTTTCTGCTTGCAGCTCACTACCTCTGGCCAATCAATGTATGTATGTATGTATGTATGTATGTATGTTGCATGTACGGGACGACATGCTTGATCAAGGCAAAGTGTCGCAAATAGCATATGTATTTACGTATGTATGCATGTATGGCGAGACAGTGGTAAGTGGTAGGTTACCCGATTTCCCCAGGGGACTGTCGCACGGGCACCTTTATCTGAATGATTTGCTTCAGAACCACATGTGAACGTAAATGTATCGACTGGAAATCACACATGCGAAAATAGACGCAAACGCCATTGCTTTTCATGTTTGTGGCAGACAAACTGGCAGGAAGCAACGAAAATACTTTGAGAAAAATGTGACGCTGGATACGATGTGTGTTTTAAGTAGTAAGTAAGAAACGGCATTCACTACCTAGATATGAAATGTGCTTGCGAAATCAAACGGTATCAGAGAGCGCATTTCAAATTGTAGTGCGAAAACAGTTTATACAGCCAAGAGGTTAGCGGTGCAGGGTTTGAGCAAATACGAATGCTGTGTGGCGAATCAAGTACACACTTCATCGTGGACCCTCGCTTGTAGGTCTCGTTTTGTTGGCCTTCTTCGGTCGATGTCGACCATGGATGCACATCACAAGCTCGGGATGATCTCATGTTCAACAGATTTTCACATAAACAGTGAACCGGATTCACAGCGATAGGCAGTGCTAAGTCGAATGGCTCTGCAGATACCCGGAGAGCAACACTCAGCATAGCTCAATGGGTCCCAGCGATCAGATATCACAATGGCTAGTTACGCTTCAGGATATGTCCGGAAAACGTGTTCAGTGGCGGTCTTGCACGAAGCATCTTCTTGCAGTGTTTGCTTAACCTTGTATGTTGTCAAGCGGAGTGACGAGAAAAGCTTGTTATGATGCATAACAGTGAAATCCGCAAGGAAGCTGAAAAGCTGATGTCGCTCTACTCGTTCACGAAACTTGTTTGAATGCATGTTCCATTCGAGATGTTGGCACCTCATACCAGTTTGTTTGTGCTTACTCTTCCATAGAATCCGTAGCTATTTAAGACCAAATCTTTTAGGATTTTAATTTTTCAGGGTTGTATGACAGTTAAGCATTCGTTACACGCTTCCGGTGTAATACAGTCTCTGGTGATGAGTCGAGTGTCGGCATTAGCAGGCTATTGATATGATCGATGTTCAGCAGAAGAAAGCAAGAGCAACATCTGCCCAGCTGATAGAGTCAATGTCAGGAGCTCTCTAATCAGTTTTACAAACGTCCTTATAGCACAAGAGCGATGTGTGCAAAAGTAGATTACTAATTTTTGATGTGTCATAAAGTAGATCATCTTAAATATCCTCGTTTCCCATCGCATAAACGATCCAGCTAGTGTACGACGTGATACAGACCATGGACCAATAAATTTGATCGTGCTCAGCTGTAGCCAGCAGGATAATCTACGTTTGAGTTTTAGAAACAATTTTATAAAATATTTGAAACAGATCATGCATGGATGTTTTGGTCAACAGTCGTTTAACCAAAATTATGATTTATAAAGTAAAAGACTCATTTATCGAAAAATCATTTGTAACATGTACCACTAATAATTAGGATGTGATGTTGGTAGGTTGCGAGAATCGATAGATAAACGAATCATAAAATAAAGGCGGCAGCAAAAGGGGGGAAATCTGCGTTTAAACACGATATGTATGTATGTATGAAAGCACAAGCCTGATCCAGGCAAAGTGCCGTACAGTCAGAGACTGCACGTGGGCTAAGATACAGTCAGGTCGCCCAGGCCTAGACACGATGCCGATCGCTTACAGATAAAAATGAGCAAATAAAGGCCCCATTCGGGGAAAATGTACCTCAGGATCCGGTTTCGGTTTCCACTTGGACGTATGCACCTCCAAGATGCGCAAACGCACCGCCTCCGAAGGTAACGTGAATACGAATTCTCGATCGAACCGACCGGGGCGCCTAAGAGCCGGATCTAGGGCATCCGGTCGGTTGGTTGCCCCGATAACAATGACTTCAGCGCGATTGTCCAGACCGTCCATCAGACTGAGCAGTGTAGAGACAATGCTTGAGTGAATTTGGTCCTGAAAGATGAGCCATTCGGGAGTGAGACAGAACAAGCACACGTGAAAACAACTATCGAAAGCTGCTGAATGAAAAATTGTTCCCGCGACGGAGTGAAATCGATCGAAGGTAAAAGGATTAATCATACAATACCACAGATTTAAAATGGAATTTTCCCTGGTGCAGAATTAATTGAAACGCGCCATTAAGCTATTAGGTCCTTTGAGTGCTTGACTAAGAATCAAGTTTTGAATCTAAATTTGAACATCGTGGTTTTGTACGAACATCATTAACACCATCAGAGACAACATTACATCGGTCGCATGTACCGAATTCATAGATGCTACACAACCATGAAAAAGTAAAATCCTAAAAGATGATGAAGGGTGGTACGTAAATAGCTATGGATTCTATAGAAGAGTAAGCAGGAACAAACTGGGATGAGGTGCCTACACCTCGAATGGAACATGCATTCAAACAAGTTTCGTGAACGAGTAGAGCGACATCAACATGGCAGCTTTCATGCCGCTTTCACCGTCATACAAGGTTAAGCAAACAATCCAAGATGCTTAGTGCAAGACCGCCATTGAACACGGTTTCGGGACATATCTTGAAGCGTAACTAACCATTGCCAAGGCCTCAGCCATGAAGACATACTGCGCCGACTTTGTAAAAGTTACTAGTAAAGGTTTTTAACTGCCTATGCCACGTGACGCTTTGGCCACCACGAGATTTACGCCAATCAGGATGTGGCTTCGCAAAAAGAATCCGCTTCGGAAGTCGGTGGTCCAGCATCCGTAAAACGTGACCCTACTCGCGAAACCTATACAAGTTGATCTGCTTCTTTATATCAACACTACTACCATAGAACTTATTACGGAGAGCATCGGTGCGTATGCGAATATAACATCTAACTCATAGAATGTTGCGGAGACATCGGCTGTCAAATACTTAATGGCGAAGAATGTGCTCATTTACGTAAGTTCCACGTTTCGCATCCATACAGAAATACAGCCCGAACTGTCGCTTTGTTAGCTCTCCTTTTGCGCAACACAGACTTTCCTGTCAGACGCCAGAGGTGACCTAGGTTGTGGAATGCTACGGTCGCCTTAGAAATGCGTGCCGAGACCTCGTCATCTAACGATGCAGAATTATTGATACAACTACCGAGATACCTAAAAAAGATCTGCAGTTTCAAGCGCCTAGTTGTCAAGTAATAAAGTGTTGTTTGTTAAGTCAATGTCCTACAGCAGAACACTGCACTTAGAGAGTGCAAAACGCATTTCAAATGCGGGCAAAATACTAGCTAGTTTGTTCAGTATCGTCTGTGCATCTGTGTACGAGCCAAAGAGCAAAACTATATCATCAACATAGTCCAAGTCAAGAAGCTTGCCATCAGGCATCATGTGAACTCCGAAAGTTGTTGTTACTTGGTTGCATAATCCCATGATGGCAAAAATTACAAAACTAAACAAAAATGGAGAACTCGGAAATCCTTGTCGGACGCCACTTGTGTTGTGGAATTTGGGTGAGAGTTCGTTGTAAACCCTAACGCATCCGGATGTATGAGCATAAAGTGCATGTAGTATGTTAACATACATTTGCGGAACGCCATTTGCACAGCAAGGTGTTAAACAGGACATTTCGGTTGACTGAATTAAATGCTCCTTTGAAGTCTAAAAAGATGGCTATTGTCGGCCGTCGATACGTGTGCCGCAGTTCTAAGATCCATCGAAGAGTAAAAATGTGATTGCCACAGCCTGTGACAGAGAGGAAGCCAGCTTGCTGCTCACGGATCTGTGATTCCCTATGCGATGTTAATCTTCGAAGACATATAGACGCTAATAATCTCGTAATGATGGGAGTGAGACTTATCCCATGGCGATTAGAGAATGAGCTTCTCACACCTTTTTTAAATATAGGTATGATAACCGATTCGCCCAACTCGGAGGGACGGATTCTGACAACCACATTTCACGGAGGAAATCGCCTAATGTGCTGATTAGGACGTGGCCACCTTCTTTGAACAAAACAGGCGGTATGTCATCGGGGCCAGCAGCTTTGAATCGTTTCATGGATTCGATACATGCTTTAATTTCTAAATCATTAGGGGGATCTACGCTAACAGACCAAGGATCACACTGCTTCAAATGAGGGAATGATTCTGTTGCAGGCGACCAGCTGAATTGTTCTTTAAAATGTTCGGCCCAGCGTGAGAGGCGGCGATTCTTATTAGTGATAAGAGTACAGTCTATTTCAGCGCTAATCTCACTCACTGATTTTTCCTAGGGTTACATACATATTGTCTAAATATTTTCCCTTACATATACACTAAAGAAAGGAAACGTACATTGCGAGACAATAAATCGAGGTTGAAAACCAATCAACAGACATATCACGGAATAGCACATCACTGAATGATGGGGAGGTGTAAACAGCGAATTGTAGTGAAAACAAACAATTGCTCGGCAATCCGAAACCGAATAATTGACCACGTGCAATCGCACATTCACCACGGAGATTACTCACTTGCTTCAATGAGCGAACCTGAGCCAGACCATCGATTTCGTCGAAAAATATGATGGATGGTCTCATGCGATATGCCTGGTCGAACAACAGACGCAGTTGCCGCTCGGACTCTCCAACCCACTTGGACAAGCAATCAGCCCCTTTCCGCATGAAAAACGCAATCGGTCGAGTTGGACCAGTGGTGTTCGCCCCGGGGACGATGGATGACGTCAGGCGGGAACACTCATTCGCCAGAGCACGGGCAAGCAGAGTTTTTCCTGTCCCTGGAATAGTGTACAAGAAGACAATAGTAACCCAATGAGACAGTGCATCGTATTGTAACATATGTGATGTGAAAGCACAAGCCTGATCCAGGCAAAGTGATGCACAGTGAGAGACTGCACGTGGGCTGAGATACTGTCAGGTTGCCCAGGACTAGACAGATATGACAAAAGAAATAGAAATGGTAGTGAGACTCCTTTCTATTTCAGCATGCAGCTCACTACCGGTGACCAATCAATTTAGCACGATGTTAGCCGCACAGCACAGAGATACTGCATGATTGCACACCCGGGCACATATAAAGAAGAAACACAGGTCACAAGCGAGTGCCAAAGGTGATGAGCAAAAAACGAGCTAGCAGAAGTGGAACTCAATTTCACAAAAATACACCATGATTATTTAGAGAATATTCAAAAGCATCCAGCCTAAACCGTATTTGTTTAGAATTCACGGTAAGCGTTGATCATCAGAGACGGTATTACACCGGCAGTATGTACCGAGTGCTTAACTTCCATACAACCACAAAAAAGCAAAATATCAAAAGATGGCGAAGGGTGAAAGTTAAACAGCAACGGAATCCTCAGAAGAGTAAGAACAAATAAACTACAATGAGGTGCCTACACTTCGAATGAAACAAGTATTTAATCAAAATTCGTGAAAGAGGAGAGTGACTGCCATTCATCATAACATGGTTACTACGTCACTCCACTTGACAACATACAAGAGGTTGAGTAAACACTCAAAGAAAATGCTCATCGCAAGACCGTCACTGAACACGGGACATATCCTGACTCATAACTAACCACTGCGATATCTGGTCACGAAGGCCCCAGCCTGTAAGACAGGCTGGGCTACGCACCATGATCACGGAAAGGCCTATCAGTTTTGCAACCGCGAACAATATTAAAAACGTGTCCACATCATTCCCAGTGGAAGTGTTGAAAAATATACCTGGCGGTCCGGAAAATAGTACCCCACGCGGAGGATCGATACCGAAATTGGAGAACACCTCGGGATACATCATCGGCAGAATGATGCTCTCCTTCAAAGCCATAATATGTTCGTTGTGTCCACCGACGTGATCAAACCCGACCGCTTCGTCGATCTTCATAGGCTCAATGTCAGCCAAAGAGGTTCCGGACAATAATCGATCGTTGAGCATGGACTTAACCTGGGAGGAAAGGGGCAGCATGAGTGTCGTTAATTAGTTTCAATGCCATGCTTATGATGATGATAGTGAATGGATTGTAGTGAAAGGGATTTTGAAAAAGAAACGTGATTGCCGTGTATCACCAACATAGACGTGCTGAACCTCCTGTAACAGAATCTATTATCAATACCAGTGGTCATCCTCACTCGGTTTATCGTTAAATCCTCAAAATGCAAAGAGGTGATCTTCTAAAAACTTGTTTGGTCAGTGATGTCGGACACTCCTTCGAAGAATTCCTAGGGATTTTTCAATAGCTTTGAGTACAGCAGAAGCACTTGTTTTAAGTATCTTTGTGTTACAATGTCTCAACTGGACTAATCATGTGACTTCTTCAAGGATCGCAGGTTATCTTGCTATGTCCTTCGTCTGGATACCCTTATCGTTCCACCTGATGCAGTTAGACATTTTGTTTTTTCATGCATTGTCCCCACTAACACGATACATCCCCTACATGAAAAGGATTTTCTGACGATCAAAAAACGTATCAAGGTTATCGCACGACAGAGCTATGCCTCTAGTGATTTAATTCGAGATATGATCGTCGATCGACACTTCCGTAATGTGGCACATTGATCATAGTCATTTCGTCCGATATTGCACCCCACTGTGTGAGGTCCTCATGGCTTACAAATCGTCCTAATCTACGGGAGGCCAATATCTCGTCCCGTACCTTAGCCGTATTCGGTTGATAAATCACAAGTTATTCTTGACCTCGACCTCACATTATCTACGTAACGTTTGTGGAAAAGTATTTTTGTTTGGTTGAATTCATATTATTGCTGAAAATTCGACTAAACGAATAAAGCCGTTTTCTTCTTCTAGGAAAGCTTAAAATATTGCAATACTTTTTTGTGGCATAAGCTACTGCCGGGTTGCCCAGACCTAGATAGGTATAAGAGAAAATGGTAGTGAGAACACAGCGTGTCTCCGCATGCAGCTCAGCACTGTTGAAAGTGAATTTAGCATGGTGATACCCGGAGTATTTCAGAAGTCAGAGTCTGAGTTGGATGACTGTAGGTGCAAAGAAACATGGAAGCAGTGAGAAAAAAGCACAGGCCCAACAGATTACCATCAACATTTTACAGGAATTATGAGTGGAGGGTCAAATACAAAACTCACATTCGGTTCGCCATGCTTCAAATTGATTGGCAGCAATTCAGAACGGGCTTGGATGATACTTTTGGTGCACCGGCGAGCGAAGCGCATCTCGTCCGGGTCTAGCTGGTTCGAGGTTGCTGGATGCCAGCTGGTATGTGATGTGTGGCGACGATAGGGAGGTGCCCGTGCGATCGAGGAACTACTCGCCTCTGAGTCAGAACCTGATGACGAAGTACTTGATCCGCAATGTTGAAGACCCCGACTATGCCTGGAGGTGGAAGAGGTTCATGGATTGTATGTTGATTCAAGGATCTCGTCAATAAAAAGCGGAATAAATTTTATGCGAATTAAAATAGGGTCAGAGAGCAATGATGTGGGAGAAATTTCATATGATATTGTACGTGATCATGCGTTTAAACCTTATCTACATGTTTGGGCCCATGTGATTGAACAGGTTGGTCGTACTAACCTTATCCAACAGTGGCATACAAGTGCTCTTTGTTTACCATTCTTCCACTGTTTCAAGCGCATGCGGATCCTGATCCTACTGTCCATACCTGATGAGTGCAAACAGCACGAAACCGGTCGTGGGGTGTTTTGTGTGAAGGAGATGCATGCAAATGTGTTTTATATTTATGGTCATGAGTTTTAAACCCAGTCTACATGAGTGTGGGCTCATGTGATTGAACAGGTTGGTCGTACCAACCTTACCCAACAGTGGCATACAAGCGCAACTTGTTTAACTTTCTTACACTGTCACAAGCGCACGCGGATCCTGATCCTATTGTCCCTACCTGATGAGTGCATACAGCACGTAACCGGTTGTGGGGTGGGTGTGATGGAGCTGCATGTCAATGAGCATTTTTGTTCATACCAAACCTTTGTTTACACTCTGAATTAGTTGACAATAGCGAGATACAAAAACAAATGCTACAAAATCGACAGGCGCTAGCGCAGCATGCAACGATCGTATGGCAATGAAGTGACTTGACCGGGAAACTACCTGAATAAATGCGAAAGGAAACTATAGTAGAATTATCGATATTCGCACGAATCTCAGCCTCCGTCAAGTCAATAGTGCCACGTAGATGAACCTTTTCCATGTATTCACTGCAAACTACCCAAGACAGAAAGTGAGGTTAGATGGTACTGCGATCTGCAATTCTGGAGATACATCGTAATTACTGTAATCATAAGCGACTCATTGTTCGATCGAGCGCAACCCGTAAAATCTCCACACATTGGTGTAATAAACAGGGCTACATGGAGTGCACGGTCTAACAACTAATGTAATGTAAAGCGTCAGTAAACAATGTGGCGAGGTTTCACGGTCCTATGTCAGTTGGATATGTATCGCTCGTGGGTCAACAGCCCAATCCAATCGCAACAAAGCGGCAGAAACCCAAGTCTCTACATGTGACTGCAAACGCGATTGTGAATGAAAATCGTCCGTAGAGGGTTGAAGTAGAACTTGGTTGCTCCCATGGCTAGATCATAAATTCTCGGCAAAAAGTGATCACATAACATTCACTCACACAAACGATTGAGTTTTTAACGATGCAAATTCAACGATTACCAGGATAAGAAAGAAATCACTACTTGATTGTGCGTTCGAGTTGAACATGCTTGAAGAGATTCCGCTAAAGGAAGTGTGACATTAAACCGCGTAGCACTGGAAGGATTTCAATAAAATACGTGATTTTCTAAGATTTTCCGGACAACCGGAAGTGAATAGATCACTTTCACAATGATTCTCCCATAAGTCTGTGATCATTTGACGGATTTGAGAGCAAACGTACGGGTTGTCGGCAATATCACTTGTTTAAGAAGCACACAAGCAAGCGAAAAGCAACGATAAATTACCTTGACTTTCGATTGCGAGGCCTAGATCCGTAGTCGTAGCCAGTGCCTGCGAGCCAGTTTCTCGTCGATGTGTGTGTATGTTGCGCATATTCAACTGCAAGGGATCGTGAAGGCGTTTGTGGAGAGGGAACGGAACAATGTACATCAATTCGTATAAGCCACAAGAATCCTTCCTTTCCGTGCCGCTAGGAACCGGCAGAGGAAGTTCTCGATTCCAGTTCTAACGGCACACAAGTGTAACAGGATGTCGGGTTGTACATTGTTTCCAATTATAATTGGAGCGATTTTAGCAATAGGGAAACAGAGCTAGATGAGGTGCGAAGGTGAATCATTATAGTGACGCGTGATTTACCACAGTGGATTTGATAAAATCACGAAACAAAAGCATTGGACGATGGTATGAGCAGCCTAGCATTAATTTCGCGGTACTGACTCTGCGCGATGAAAGCAAAGAGCATGAACGGGAAACTTGCAGTGTGGGATTGTGAAGGATGCAAATACGGTTATTTTGCTCATAAATGAGTGTTATTTGTTACACATACCCTTACAGAGATGTGTGTATGTAATCACAAGCCTGATCCAGGCAAAGTGCCATTACAGAAATAACAACCAATGAAGTCGCAGTTACAAAAATTGATATAAACTACGAAAGTTCGCACAGCAGCAATAAAAAGCGAGACAAGCGTTTCCTGAGTAAATGGTTTGGAAAGCCGCCGCTAAAGCGTGTTCACTTACGGGACGGCATTTCCAGAACGGTGAATTGCTTGCATAGATCACTCGTCACAAAAAAAGTATAACTCCCAAAAACTACCGATTGACAAATGGAGCTGTATGAGAAACCCAAGCATGGAGTTAGCCAGTACAGCATTGTCACATACCATCATGAGACAAGATAGATACGCGGAAACTGTCTGGAAATGTAAAAGACAGACTGGATCACTCAAACCGCGATAATCTACGCGTTTTGCAGACACGTGGAATCGAACATTACTTCTGTGCGCGCGGCCAACATCGTGCTAAATTGATTGGCCACCGGTAGAGAGCTGCATGCTGAAACACATTGGAGTCTCGCTACCATTTATATCTCCTTTCTCATACCTGTCTGGGTCTGGGCAACCTGACGCTATCTTAGCGTATGTGCAGTCTCTGATTGTGCGGCACTTTGCCTGAACCAGGCCCGCGTTTTCATACATACAACCACACAATCAATGCGTTGCTTCATAAACGATATTGCACGAGATCATAACATTTGATTCGAAGCCTGCCGTTTGGTTGTTCCCAGCTCATTAGAGAGAAACCATTGTGATGTGCTTTGCCCAACACAATGACTCATCGATTGTTACTCGTAAAAAGCTGCGATCTGAAACAGGTCACAAGCTGACTGTAATTTAAGCGTGCATGCTGTACAATTGTGCATTATTCTTTTTACTGTACAGGCAACGCCGTGTTAAATTAATTAGCTAAACGTACCGAGCAGCAAGCGGAAGCAATGTCTAAGTCTGGGTAACATGACAGTATCTCTGACTGTGTGGCACTTTGCCTGGATCCATACATCGATACATGAAAGCGTCTTTACTTATGTATTTAAGCCAGAGAGTAAATCGGCTAGCGCGCAAACCTTTAGCACACAACCTGAAGCCACATTTGCGACTTTATGAACGAATAAACGGAGGGTTGATCCAACATAATGGTCTAAAGTATAACAATCAAAAGTATGTATTCTATTAAATCGAAAGCCAGATGCAGGCTATATACCGCACGTGGTCCAAGACTTTGTCAGGTTACACAGGCCTGGACAGATATAAGAGAAAAAGAGAAAGTGGCAATGAGATTCCAGCGTGATTTTGCATGCAGCCCTGTAATGTTGGCAAATCATTTTAGCTGCGCAGTACAGAAGTGCAGTACAATACCTGAGAGCGCAATTCGCGGATTAAATGGGGTGCTTCACTAAAATGTCAAATGATGGAAGCGCGTTGATACAACTCAACAGCTAGTAACGCCGATGTTAGCTGAGCGATTTAATCATGTAGCATGAATGTACAACGCTGTTCGGTACGCCAATGATATGCACATAGTCATACTAACACAGACAAAGGAGTTGCAACGAATGATGTAACTCACCCACTGGTGGGAAACAAGACGAACCACAGAATCTCACATTGCCAGGATGAATAAGAACTCACTTTGATAGACAGCAGTGTGCCGTCTGTTGCGCACGGGATATCGGCGACCATCCGGGCCGTCAGTTTCACTCTTGTCCTGATCACTGGGACCATCGTCTTCCTGATTTACTTCCGGTTCCGGCTCGTCGGGGTGGTGTGCCGAGGAACGCTTTGACGTTCTTCGTACCTTGGCAGATGGCGTGGGCCACTCCTCATCAGACCGCTTGTTTTGATATTCACTCGTTGAAACCCCGGGGGATTGAGGCATAGAACCAGTGGGATGTCTGGGACGAAGCTGACGCAACTGAGGCGACTGGGTATCGGAGACAGATCGGGGTTTCGAGTCAACCGAGACATGAACAAGTGAGTTGTTTTGAAACGAATCATTCTCGAGCGAACGGAAAGACTGGGTTGTTGCAGATGGATCAGTCAATTGGGAATCTGGAAAATGAACTATTATAAACACATACGATTTGAAATCATCGTTGCATCAAGAATTCGAAGCATCTAACAAAAGCGTACCATGCAATGTTACGCGGTTAACCTAAAAGAGGATCTTTGTAGAGTAAACAGCTGAGGGGTGTCAAAGTGGATGAATGGATAAGTGAATCGAAAACTGAAGTAGGATTTAAACAGTGAACTTGGATAGCGTCATTTATTACCAATCGCGATTTCTGAAGCAACACCAATAATTAAGCCAAGCTAGAAAAATTACAAGTCAGAAGATCTATATAAAAGCCAAAACTATATCAGCGTAATGGATGTATTAACAATTCTGGATTAGAAATGCCATGAATAATCATTATCCGGATCCGGAATTTCACGATGAGAATTCACAACACAGTTAAACTGTGGGATGCGAGTGACGACCAGGTCATGGTGCGATTGACCGCGAAAACTGTAGGCTAATCAAAGCCCGTTTAGTGTTTGGTATCCTCAGAGTAGGCAACAAGGTACGCAAACTTTTCGTGTGCTGTCAGGATGTCCGGGCATAAAGTGATGTAAAACAAAACAAGGAAAAACGGCAATGAGATTCCAGCGCAGTTGAAATCCAAAGTAAATCGACTTAGAAAGGTGTTAATTACACAGCACAGAAGTACTGCACGACCGCACATACAGTCGTGCATCTTGATAATAATCTCGTTATTAACACACACCGCGTTGTATGAATCATTTACACGAAAACAAAATCTAGTAGAATGTTCACACTCAAACATCAAAATTTCAATTTACGAAAAAACGATGTGTTGTTACGTCTATAGATTGAATCTAACAAATGGTAAATGTCCCTGAAGCACAAACCTATTCGTTTCACTTTTCTTGGACGGCCCCGACGAGCATCTGACGGAGAAGCCGGAATACTCGGGGATCTGACTGACGAGGTAGCAATCTGTAAAAAGGTAACATCATTTGCCAAAATATAGAAACAAAGTAAAACGGAAAACGATTGATTGAGAATGATGCAAAATTTTTGTTTGATTCGTGATGAAGGCAGTATGGTGAGCAACAATGTCGAAAAGAATGGGAAAAGCGACGACGGTTGTTAAAAGCTGATGGTATCAAAGGCTTCGTTGATATTGGCTTACTTTGACGGTGTCGACCATGAACGTACTCGAATGATTAACATGATTACATGCTGCACAGCGGCCCGGTTAGGAATGAACGATCTCTCCATCAATGCTCACAGCGATGTATGTATGTATGAGAGCACAAGACTGATCCAGGCAAAGTGCCGCACAGTCAGAGACTGCACCTGGGCTGAGATACTGTCAGGTTGCCCAGGCCTAGACAGATATGACAAAAGAAATAGACAGAAAATAGAAAAAGAAATGGTAGTGAGACTCCAGCGTGTCTCAGCATGCAGCTCACAACCTCTGGCCAATCAATTTAACACGGTGTTAGCCGCACAGCACGAAGTACTGCACGATTGCACATCCGAGCAGCGATACGCAGTACCAGGTCGATAGGTGGTATTTGCAGGTTGTTAGTAGGATCTAACTTCAACAGTCGAAAGTAGTATTTGATTTAACCTGGCTTGTAAACGACGCTTGACACTGTCTCCAAAGTGCTCAGGGAATTCGAATGCGTTTATAGCACAGGTACTGCCTTCCCAAAGATCAGCATACTGATTTCAACTCATCATAGAGTGGATGCCTTTAAATGTGCCTGTCTCACTTTTGTGCACAGCCGGCTAAAAACCCATACTAGTAACTTTTATGAAGTCGACGCAGTATGTCTTAAAGGCTGGGGCCCCAGCGATGAGATATCGCAATGGTTAGTTATGATTCATGATATGTTCCGAAACAGTGTACAATGGCGGTCTTGCACTAAGCATATTCTTGGATTGCTTGCTTAACCTTCTATGTTGTCAAGCGGAGTGACGAGGAAAGTTTGTTATGTTGCATAGCAGTGAAAGCCGCAAAGAAGCTGTCATGCTGATGTCGCTCTACTCGTTCACGAAACTTGTTTGAATGCATGTTCCATTCGAGGTGTAGGCACCTCTATCCCGTTTGTTCGTGCTTACTCTTCTATAGAAGCCGTAGCAATTTAAGTCCCACCCTTCCCCATCTTTTATGATTTTACTTTTTCATGGTTGTATGGCAGTTAAGTATTCGGTACATGCTACCGGTGTATTGCTGTCTTTGATGATGATGATGATTATATTGTTTATACACTTAAATTTCAATTTTTACCATCTAATGGTTGTTCTTAAGCTTGTTGCTTTTTAGATCATTAAAAACCTTGAATTACCTTGAATCTACCCTGGACCTCATACTTACAAACGTGGCATAGGCAGTTAAAAACCTGTACTAGTAACTTTTACAAAGTCGGCGCAGTATGTCTTCATGGCTGAGGCCTTGGCAATGGTTAGTTACGCTTCAAGATATGTCCCGAAACCGTGTTCAATGGCGGTCTTGCACTAATCATCTTGGATTGTTTGCTTAACCTTGTATGACGGTGAAAGCGGCATGAAAGCTGCCATGTTGATGTC
>JACCGJ010008603.1:0-14219 GCA_013407085.1 Atriophallophorus winterbourni | reverse complement strand
TACACCTAAATTTCAGAACAACTTAAACAATCTACCATTCAGTCATAGGCCATTGTCTTGTAAAATGTTTGCTGACATTTGCCATATTAAACTATTTGTACATTAATCTCGATGCGAAAAATACGAGTTTGTTGCTTTGACTAAAGAACAGAATTTAACATGATCTACCTGGCTGAATTTTAAAACGCATTTACTACGCAAGATTTCTCTACGGCAGCTTGCGATTTATATCATTTGAAAGCTCGATTATTAGCTATCTCGGTACTAAACGATTTATTTTCACCGATGATGTAAAAATTTGAACGAAGTTCAACTCTGATCAAGATTGCCTAGCTTTACAAGCAGACTTAAATAAGCTGCACTAGTGGTCAATTCAATACAAGCTGCCCTTTAACAAGCGCAAATGCCAAATATTGCAAGTTGGGAAACCTTTTCCTTTCTCATATATAATTCAGTCACATAATTAAATGGGGAAAAAACTCAGAAACAACTCGGTATTTGGTTGTGCGGAAAATTGAAAAAACAGTCTGGAAGCGTCCATGCAGCGAATTTGTCTTACTCAGACGAATTGTTGAACATTTCCACACCTGAATCATTTTCAAACATACTCAGTACCTACATACATCAATTTCCGAACTATACTGTACAAGCTTGGATACCATGGATGAAAAACGACATCTAGCTTTTTGAAAGAATTTATCATAGGGCAACCAAAATGGATAATGGATTGCATAATCTACCCTTTGAGCACCGACTGATTAGACATGGATTGTGTAACCTCCAGCGCAGGCGCATCCAAACTGATCTAATACTGACATACCGAATAATCCATTCGGGGTCCCACCTACTCGGACACCTCTTTACAAATGGTTCAAATCTCGTGACACCCAGTCACAATCTGATATTTAAAATCCCAAATTTGCGATTATACTGTCGCTGCAACCTTTAAGCAGTCTAGGTATGCATTTTCTGGAACACTCTAACTACTGAAATTGTTTCCTCGTCAAACGAAATGATATTCAAGCAAACGTTGCGTTTTTTAGGTTGAATAATACTGTGTTGGCCCAAATTTACTGAAATCCCACAGTGATTACTTCTTACACACATACATATATTTCCGGGCGAGATTCCTCACTTCAATGTCAAAATTGGAATTACTTTGCTCCTTCCTTGACGCACATGGACGCAAATATTAGAGTAACGATTTATTTAAATTTCATACATTCATCCTATGGTATTCTACAGCTATTTGCTTTTTTCACCATTAATCTCGAATCTTGAATCTATTCAACATAACGCACGAATGTGACTTGCCATGTTTCTGTATGCTTCAAATCTCCAGATACTTTCCAAGCTTCGTGAGGCACCAGTCTTCAGAAATCTAAACGAAGACGCTTGCTTCCGTCTAAATTCAATACTATTACCAGCGATTGGGAAAACACATACCGCTACGCTCGTCAGAATTCCAAATGCGATGCTTCCCAGTTATCGCAAAACCTTACTTGGAGATTTGTTACTACAAGATTACATGGTTCGTCTATTCAAACAACCAATAACACTGTGGCATGTGTTGGATATTCCCTGCTATGGTAAGTTTAATATATATACACCGGCTAACCCTGGCTCATTGGGTTTGTGCTGTGTTATCTAGTTAAAATAAACAGTATAAAAACCAAAACATTCCCGATATTCATAGCTAGTGACATCGTCAGTTTATTCACCACAATCAACATCGAACCTACACGACATGAACTCTTAACTCGCGGAAGTTGAAATGCCAGAGAATTAGCAGGATCGTGAGATGAATGATTTAATCGTTGATTGTATGTTTATGGTAAATACCATGTTCTTCTGACAAACGTAAACCACACCTTATAAAAGCTACATAATTTTTAGTCGCATCTAACTCCATCTGAATTAGTTTCAAGTATCTCCAATGTTTGAGAGAAACATTTGACAATTCCTGTTTTCAGCGTACTTTCATCCGAATGAAAATGAAAATGTTTTCGGTGAGTTGCGTTAACCTTCATTGGTTGTCATAAGTATTTCTATAAAAAATGTTGATAGACGTAAATAGACCCAGAAATATGGAGCGCTTTTCATCGAATATTTTCTGGGATTTGTTTTACATTCATATTTTCTCATATTAGCAAACATGTTTGTACGTTGAAATTTAGTTATCTTAATCAGTGCCGAAAAGCCTCAATGTTAGATATGGATAAGTAAAATTATTCCATGACAAATAGCTTTCCGATAGGCCATTTGTTTTGCTTGGACTGGTATGCGACCTTGTCAAATGGGTCAACCCAAAAACGTCCATCTTGTATGGCTGCGGTGACTTAGCAAATACGTCTTATTATATTTCAATTATATTGTTGGTGAAGCATTGAGCTACTTTGGTGCTGTTTCTGATATTCTTAAGAGAGACTACGTTCGTTCGAATTTTACATGAATAAATTTGAGATCAAGAAAATTTTGAAACATTGAATATTCGTTCCATGATGCGGTTATCTCAGTGTATTACAAGGGTTTAAACACGTTTGACTGTCCACGTTCGCTGAACTTGGTTTACGATCTAGCCGTACCAATGATTATGGCTCAACTACCTTTAGGTCAATGCTGTTGCACAACTATCGTAAGTCTCCTATATGATGCTTTGGTCCTGTCTCCTTGTAAGATGGCACAGGTTTCACTTACATTTGTACAAATCACGCTTAATCCATGACGTGACTGTTCAGGTTGTGCTGTCGCTCTCGATGGTAGCAGGAATTTTCAACTGCCTTGGTGCTAATTGCTAGTGTGTTCGCTTTTGTAGTATTTTGCTCTCTGACTTTTGATTTTGAGTATAAGTTGTAGCTTAATATTTCGATGAGCAGACGGCGTGGGCTTTGTAAATTTTTCCGTCATAGGGAGGTTTCGGGCAGACGGGCCGCTAACGGTCGCTTTGTAAAGATGGCGTCTTGTTGAGTAGAACGCTCTTCAAGACTCGCCGGCGAATTTTGAACGGTTGAACATTGGTGTGGAACAATTTGTGGAGACAGCTTTTATCTAACTAACGTTACAATCAGTGTTGTTGACCTCCTTCGGTCAATGTCGACCATGGATGTACATCACAATCGCGTGAATGTTCAAGTTTTGCAGCTTTTGAAATTACTAAACAGTCCGATTCGGGAGGAACAATCTCTCCCGCAGCGCTGACAATGAAAGTCAGAACTCGGTTGTATTGCGTCAGTTGCACGCCGGCGGCGTGATCTGCGTTCAGCAGCCAAGAGCTGTATCTGCTCCTCCCCAGCTTGCAGACGATGCTTTAAACAGTGCCTCCAATATAAGCGGTCAAGAGCAAGTTCTTCCCAACTCGCCGGGTAAATACCAAGAGCTTTCATATCTCTTTCGCAAACGTCTTTGTACCGCAAGTGAGGTCGGCCCAATGGTCGACTTCCTAGTGGCAACTCACCATAGAGTAGATCTTTCGAAATACGACCATTTTCCATTCTGTAGACATGACCAAGCCAGCGCAGGCGGTGCTGTCGCAATAGAGTGAACATGCTCTGTAGACCAGCTTTTGAAAGCACTTCAGCATTAGTCACTCTGTCCGTCCATGATATGTTCAAGATACGACGGATGCTTCGTAGATAGAAAGCATTCAGCTTCCGTTCGTGTCTTGCGTGGGTGGTCCAGGTTTGACTGCCGTTCAGTAAAGCATTTAGTACGCACGCGCTATACGGACAGACTTAGAGTTCTGAGCAGTGACTATAGCCTTGACCGCTTTTGCTTGAATCAGATAAGGAAAGGAAAAATTCGCTTGTGTACCACTGTTGAATAAGGGTGATTCAACCAACCTGTTTACGTGCATGTGTCCAACGCATGTTTTAAACCATGATTATGGACAAAAAAGCTAATTTTTTAAGCATTTCCTTCACACACATACACCACGACCGGGTTCGTGCTGTTTGCACTCACCAGGTAGGAACAATATTATCAAGAGCTGCGTGTGCTTCAAACAGTGTAGGAATTAAAAACAAGTTGCGCTTGTACATTACTGTTGGATCATGTTGGAACGTCTGATTTTAACGAAGTCAAACAAAGGTACAAATCAAAGCATAAAATCGATACGCCCCGGTTGGTTTTTGTGGTGTTTTGTGGAATTGACAGAAAATAACGAGTTATGGGAATCCAAGGTATACTTGTTCGCCACTGTTAAATATGGTTCTTACAAAGAACCAGGATATTCAAATTCGAAATCGCAAAGTGTTTTTTGCCAAACACTCAAGTTTCATATGTACGACCAATATATCTTGATGATATCCGGATGTGAGCACTAAGATAAAGTGTGGTTTTGGGAATATTTTGTCACGCAATTATCCCACGAAATTCGACAGTTTTCCGCTAAGGAAATTGGTGTGATATTGGTCTCACGTTAAGTAATTCTCCGAGTAGTTACCGACAATGATAAATATCGATGGGTTGGTTTATGTTATGGTGCACTGCTCCTGAAGAATAAAACCACCCGAATCATTGATTAGCCGTAAATTGGACACTACTCTTGATCAGTGAGCATATGCAAACTCAATGATCGGTTTTGATGGTGATTAATTTTCACCAGCATTATGGACATATTGTCGATTTTGTGTTTCAAAATTAGTGCACATTCTACTTTAGCTATTCGAAAGTACATAAATCGTTATTTTACTATTGATCGACTATTCGCTATTCTACGTGTATGAGCAGGGAACTTTTAGATCGACTTTACCTGAGAGTCCTTTCTGTTATCAAAGAACATAACAATTTGGCGGCCGGATCATATTACCCACATACCTATTCATTCATTCATTCATTCAGACCTCTCCGTGCCGGGTGGCACATGAGGCGAAGACAACTTCACGCCAGTGGTTCCGGTCTGTCGCTGCTTCCGTTGCCGTCTGCAACGTGAATCCTTGTGCATTTAGTTCGCGTTCCAAAGTTCTGCGCCAAGTTTCGTTGGGCCGTCCCCTTTTTCGTTTACCTTGCGAATGCCAGTGCATGGCTACCTTCGTATGCGAACTGGGATCCATCCTGCAGACATGACCGAACCACGGATCTGTTGTCATCGTATCCGTAGCAATGTAGGTTTTACGGGATATGGTTGCTAGCCCTAAGCCCCCTCCTCCTTTCTCAGACGGGCTTGGGACCGTCCTTGGCGGAGTTACCCACATAACTATGTAGCAGCAGAAAGACAAAAGTGATTCTAGTGAATTACGAACAGCAGAAAATCCACTGATAATGCATAAAAAGTACGACACAATGTAGATGGATAATTCTTGTATGAGGGGATAAGTCGTAGCGAACTTTGAGATAAACATCCAAAAATCACACCGAACGGAAGAAATGTATGAAATTTTCATCAAAAAGTGATAAAATAATTCATTTATTCGTTTGTCCAACTTATAACTTTTTGCTGGCCGATTGCTCTTAACACCTATTACTTTCTGTTGCACTTTTTCGTTTTTCAGTACTCATACTTACATTCCAATCTGATACAATGCGTTTACCAAACGTTGATCGCACTACTATTTGTGAAGAGGTGAGCTCGTAGTACAAAATAGTGTACAACAAAGTTTCCATAAAAGTTCATGCGAATTTGAAGCGATCTGATGAATTTTGCTCCTCACAACCTCCGCTGTGATATTCCACAAATGAATTCTGCACGTTTACCGTCATCAGTTGGAGAGAATAAGTTTGTTTGCAGCAAGCATCGAATCATTGGTAAACTTGTAAACACAGTTACGTTTTAAGGCCGTAGTGAATTACAACTAACCTCAAAGTTGAAACGCATAATCCCGGCGAACTTTTCCGGTGAGTTCTAAAGATGCCTGGGAATAACCAAAGTAATGCTTTCCTTAAACATCCCCATTATAATCCTTAGATTATTTCGAGATGGTTGCCGTCATCAAGCGAGCAGAATATGATTGGATCTAATCAGCGTCGACCCACCAGAATGGTAGTAAATAACGTTTGACAATGAGGTTGCTGTTTAAAACGGTGTTTTGACACAGCATCTAAGTGATTCCTTGTCAAGCACTCTTGGGGCCCCTGAATGACCCATTTAAACTTTGCTCACAAACACACTCTAATCAGAATCACGATTTCAGATTGATAATTGAAATTGCAATTAACTTTTCAAAAATCGCAGATCCGAACATGAAATCAAGAAAAAAAATTTGACGACTAATGATTTATTGTCAAGCTCTTTCAGAATTATGCGACTTAAACATACAACAGCATCAAAAGTAGAGCGTTGCTTCCGGTAGGCTAATTGTTACCCATCTTCCAAGAATGTTACCTTCAGCAGGCGATAAACAATGTGATGGTGTGTTTGAAATTTGATTTCTTATAAGCATAAACTTTTGACTTTGAATCTATATATGAAAAAGTGAACGAAAAATTGATGTTTTCAAAGTTATTCGGAACTTCAGTTCTACGTAAATGTTTGGTTAATTCAACATTACTTTGAAGTACAATAACAGCCATGAAATTGTACATCTCGCATTATTCATTCAAAAATATTCCTTTTGAAAATGATGTATCCAAGAAAATTAGTCTAACGGTTGTCAATAAGACCTTCAGAAAGGCAATATTATTTTTCAGCTGTATATTCTATCTATCGGAAAAAGAGTTTCCACGATGTTTTATCTACAATTAAAACAAGCAAAGTAATGACTGTGATATAGTGGCAAACGAAGGTAGATTTTTGTGAGATGATCGTAGGAAGTCGCACGGTGGTGTAAACAGATGCTGTGGAATACCAGTGGACATAACGCCGGAATTGAGAGTATCGATTTATTATGGTGAGAATACCAGTAGATTGATTGTAGGAAACCTTTTAAGAATAAGTCGAGCCAGTACGATTTAAACGTATTTTTTTCTTTTGACCATTCGTCAAATTTATTCAATACAATTTATAGCGAATCTAAACAGTCGTTTGCCGGGGGCACAACTGATGAATACGTCATCAATAAATTTGATGCTTTAAAGTCAATTTTTCACTCTAGGTATGTATTCTGTGTTACCGATTTCGATTCATATATATCATATGATGTAGTAAATATATCAGAACAATTGTTACTGTGAAGTTCTCTCAACAGGTTAAAAGCTACTTTCACGAAATCGTAGAGATTTTGAAGTGTAACATCAAAGGATGGTACGCGGACATGCGACTGGTCACAATGGAAATTGAATTCAAAATAACATTTCGCCATTCGTCCTGGGATCTTCCAATATTTTTGGCAAATCAGTTGCATTCGCGTGTTCCCAATGTGGTTATGAACATCAGGCATATTTTAAAGCGGAAATACCTGCCAGGAAATTGCGATCCTCTTGTTTATTGATTTTTGAATTTTCAATATATGTTTTGCAAATTGGTTCTTTGCCATTATCGTGTTAATGATAAATTCACAGTTTGAATATATGAAATACGATGGAATACGTATGCGACCAATTTAGTTATAATAAAATTAATGGTGGAAGCAATCGTTTATGAGAGTATTTGGTTTACGTTTCTCTTCAGAAACAGATGCTCCGTCAGAAAAAAGACTTTATTCTGAACACCAAACTTGAATTGGTTTCACTCAAACGATGGCATCGACCACGAAAACTCATTGCGTAACGCGTAATGGTATCAAACCCGTTGGCAATGACAAGATCAAACGGACTAATTACGCTTAGTTTATGTTAAAAGTTTTTTCAAACTCATTAACTGAGTGAGACGTTGTAAAATTGCTCTGAGCGGAGTCGAAATGCTAATAATTACAACGAAATCGGAAACAATAAGCATTGAGGTTGCATATCACACACCGTCACAATATAAGCTACTATAAAATCTGGTTGAGAGGACTGAATTGTAATAGCCAACGCATTTTCGAGAACAATTTTCGCTATTACTCAATCGAATAAACTGCTACATAATTTATGTATTACTATGAGAATTTGACCATGTTTTACAAATTCCCATTATGAATCAGTCATGCTTTATTAAATAGTCATGAATATGTCCTCATGCGACCGTAAGTTTCAAAATATATATAAGGTCTCTTTTCCACATGGAAATGTTTACTGGCAATATGGACACAGTTTGGCAATAGTAGTTAGTGCATCACATTGTGTAACAAACAATCCAATTTAATTGAGCTGATAAACAAGTTGTGCTTGAATGCCACTTTTAGACAAAGTTGGTACGACCAACATTTTCAAGCACATGTGTATGAACACATGTAGACGGGGTTTAAACACAAAATCATGATCAAAATGCTCCTTTGCATGTATTTTCATCGCGCTACCACGACCGGTTTCGTGTTGTTTGCACTCATCAAGTACTAACTGTACTATCAGTATCTGCATGCTTTCAAAACAGTGACATACAAGCGCAACTTGTTTATCATTCTTCCGCTGTTTCAAGTGCACGCGGACACTGATCGTATTGTTCATACCTGATGAGTGAAAACAGCATGAAACTGATTGTGTGGTGTGAGGCGGAAATGCATGCTGTTTCTATTGATCTCATTTATTTATTTTCAACCATGGATGTGCACCACAAGCGCTTGAACGTTTTATGAATCACAGCTTTTCACATGGCAAAGCGTTTTGATTTATATAAAAGAATCTCCCCCACAGAAGTCACAGAAACATCTAGTCTTCGACTTCAATCGCAGGGTGACATCGTGATTTAGAATCTGCAGTAAAATCAGTATTCGCTTTTCCTCAGCTAAAAGATGACGCTTTGCATGTAGACGTCAAATGGAACGGTCGATAGCATGTAATTCCCACAGATTATGGTGAAAGTTAATTACAGATGACAGGCGAATTTGAAGTACTGATAAGACGAAACAATGCAACACAGATATCGACACAAATCAGTGATTTATCAGTCAAGATGATCATCGCGAGACGTGTACAAGCGACCGATTCCAATATGACATACTTTTTATTCAATGTGTGTTACAAGTGTGCATGCAGCCTACTCGGTTTACCTAGACGCACTTTGGACGTTTCCTCACCGAACTCATTGTCAAATACACTCATGCATACATACATACATTAAGCAATCGATTGGAATATGTTTGGGACAGATCGTGTATTCACAATGCAAAGGAATTTGTGTGCAATCGGTTAGAGTAGTTTTTGGGTAACGTTTCACTTCTGACACAGAAGCTTCGTCAGACCAAGGGTGACAGTCAGGACAGGGAACATGATTAAGTAGGAGTCAACCCACCACCACTTATTTGACCTTACCGCTAAACAGCTTATAGACCGCCATACAAGTGGTCACGTCTCGAATGAAAAGCCCTTAGCACCGTGTTAGTTATGTTTACTTTTACGGGTAGCTCTGTTCAAACTGACCTTGACAGTGTTCACTTGTATCAGATTGATTTGGATACACACTGTGAAGAAAATGGACCACTGATCCTGATCATTCCCACGAGACGTGACACACTGTAGGCGTACTATAGGCTGTTTAGCGGTAAGGTCAAATAAGTGGTGGTGGGTTGACTCCTACTTAATCATGTTCGGTCATGGCGATCACCCTTGGTCTGACGGAAGCTTCTGTGTCAGAAGTGCAACGTTACCAAACTCTCTAAACCGATTGCACACAAATTCCTTTGCATACATACATTCAGTTGTGGAATATACAGTACAAGCTCGGATACCATGGTATGAAAAAGACATCTCGCTCCTCCAAAGGATTTATCACAAGGCAAACAAAATGGTTCCTGGATTGCTTATTCACCCATAGACTGACTAAAATTGGATTTCTTAGCCTAGAGCGGACACGCAGTTGAACTGACCTAATATTAGCATACTGAATAATGAAAACGAGGTGCTATCCTCTCAGACATCTTTTTACATTTGGTTAGAAACTCTTTATCCGCAGTCACAACCTGACTCTCCAAATCCCGCATTCCGGATTTATTCATAGATGATATGCAGGTAAAAAGCTATGCTTTACAAGACCCACAAAAATGTACATCTGGTCGGATGGTGAGCAATATCAAAATATTGTTAGATTAATCTCAAACGTGAAAAACATACTTGTCTATGTGGATATCTAGTGATTTCTTGAGAACATCAACGGTTCCAGATTGTACCACGTGTATAGGTAAACTGTTCCACAATTGCACATTGCGAACGGAAAATGCATATTTGCGGCAGTTCAACCTGGTATGCTGTTGGTAAAGATTCGATTAGTGACCTCACGGATGTGTGTTATGGGATGGTTCACCCACCATCGTTTAGGCAACCACAACAGATGTTGCTGGCTCCTTCTGAACTGGTCGGGCAAACAAAGCTACTCAAATGTGCCAGTCTGGAGAACAATTCATTTACGCTTAATTGCGATCGGTCAAACAGTGGACGGTAGCGCAAGTCGTTAAGGCATGGGACTACAATTGTGATGGTCGGGGGTTCGAGTCCCACCCGAAGCAGAAGATATGCACTGCTGATGATTGAGCTCAAATAAGAGCGAAACTCGAGGCCAGTTGCTTCCATTATGGACGTCGTGATTAACTTTGTGAAAGTTCGATGGGCTCTTTGCCACGGAGGTAGTCGCAATTATTAAGTTGTAAATCATATCGAGTCCCGTTGCAGGTTCTTCCGTGTGTCGTTGGGTTTATCTTGCGTTTAAATCCTTTTGTCATCAGTGCGAAAAAATTGCCACCGCGACTCTGATTACGTTTACAAGTCTTGATATATATATATATATTATATATAGATATATATTTATATTAAAAATAAAAGCGGCCCAAGGACTGATCCTTGTGGGACACCACGGGCAACTTTAATAGACTCGGATAGTTCGTTTTTAACTCTCACGTACATCTCACAAGATAAACCGTATTCCGTAGGTGAGTAGTTTCGACGAAAGTATTTCGTGATTCACACGATAGAAATCTTTTGAGAAATCTATATAAATCACGTCCACGAAGTTGCCGCCATCCAGTATCTCAGACCAAGATTCTTTTGCTAATAGCAAGTTTGTCCGGCAAGATCATTTTTTCCTGAATCCCTTCTGTGCTGTGAGATTAAATAATTAAACTCAAAGTGATTCCGCAAGGCATCAGCTATTATGGACTCTATTACTTTTGATATCACTGGTAAAAACCATATTGGGCGATAGTTTAATGGATCATTTCTCTCACCACCCTTGTAGATGGGACTAATCAGTGCAGTTTTCCAAGTTTCTGGTACAAAGCTCTGCTCGAACATCATCGTGAATACGTCAGATGTCGGTATTGCCAATTCGGAAGATAGATTGTACAAAATGTTTGGGTTTATATTATCTACACCGGGTGAACCTGTTCTCTTCATCGTCATTAATTTTGTTGGAACGACGTTGGGGGGAAACTCCACTGCGTGAAGAATTGGCAAACTGCACCTGTCAGAGTTTAAAGGCTGTCCATGTGTCGACACTTGTGAGATAACTGATGCGAATTGTTGTCGGAAAACGTTAGCATAATCTTTAAATGACGTCATTATTCCAGTACCAGAGGCCAATGGCGGTATTCCCATTTTAACATTCCAGAGGTCGTTGACGTGGTTATACAATGCTTTGGGATTTATAATGAATTTTTCGACTAGACTTATTTGGTAATCTTTTCTGTCTTTTGGAATGAGACACACTTATTTCGCACAATGGTGTAGTAGCACCAAGTTATCCCAGACGGATCGTCCCAGTATTTGGACCAGACATTATCACGCTTACACATCCATTTCCATGTACCGCTTCTGAGAGGCTGTTTTGGACGCTGATTGCTGGATATTATTTTCACCTTCGATGATAAATCAATGATAATACAGAGTTGTCTGTAAAACATTTCCCGGATTGCCTTAGCTGATTTGAGTTCAAGGAAATCCCATCGATTTGCAGTAGCAAGAGCTCGAAGCAAGTCATAGTTCACAGTTGTATACGTTCGTTGAGTATTTCCTGCAGGTTCGTATTGATAAATATCACAACATGATCACTCAATCCGAGTGGAGCTGTATAAGAAACACATTTTATCATGAGATCTTCATTTGTAAGTATGAGGTCCAGGGTAGATGGGTTTGTTCAGATCGAAATCGCGTTGGTTGATGTACATGGTTGTAAAGAGGGGTGCAAGTCATTATTACTTGAAGAAAGCTTTTGAATGAATCGTCACCTTTAATGTTTGTTGCAATTGTCGGTACATTAAAATCACCGAGGAGAAGCGAATGAGAGTATTTGATCTTCAATACAAAATGTATGGCTTTAGGAGGAACAGTGTTGAAGAAGGGGTGCATTAAAACAATGTTAAGAGGCACTTACGTTTCTGGTACATCTAGCTTATGGTAGAAATGTATAGTGCAGTTTATGCTTTCATGGATGTTGAGGAGGACACCGCCACCTCTTGTTGCTCGATCTTTTCTGTAAATAATCATGTGTGAGATTTTGAATTCAGAGTCATGTGTAGAATTACTCAACCAGGTTTCTGTCACCGTAATCAAATCCCAAGACGCCACGGACGCACGTGAATACAGTTCGGTGAACTTGCCCACAAAGCCCTGAGCGTTGGTGTAACAGCATGATCGAGATTTGATTTTTGTTTCAGATGAAGAACTCATAGTAGTGGATTCGCCGACCCAGAATTGGACGGCTGCTCCAGGCTTTTTTGTCTCAGGTGCATTTGATTGACTTGGATTCTACTTCGCTCGAACTGGGCATACCATGAACTATAACAGCTCTGCGATTTGTAGCCTCTTTTTCTAGTTCCGTATTATTACGACGAATTTGCCGTTCTTCGCGCGGAACGTCCGGGAATATTTGCACACTCGATTTGTTTACAACTAAGAGGAATGAGGCGAGCAAAATATTTTCTACATCTTGGACGAACATTAGCACTACACGCAGTAACCTGGGTGTGTTCGCACGAGGTGAGTTCTGGGGTCTAAATAATCGGGTCAGCAACGCAGGTGAGACTGTGATGCTTCGGCAAAGGTCATTCCATTGTTTCCTGTCAACTGCTTCGCGTTGCTTTGGCTATGGCGAAGTTGATTCAATGAGATTACTAGAAATTACCGTTAGATCTTCAATGTTTGTCCTTTTGGTAATTTTAGTGTTCAAACTCTTCGGTCTAAGCTTATGAATATCCTTCGATAATTCACCACTTTCATTCACTTGACTACAGGTCTGATTCGGAGACTCATCATTCGTACCGAGCTGTTGGATGGGACTTTGGTCGATTTCTGGAGAAATCAGTGTTTCCGTAGTAGTTAGCGCTTCTCTGCGGTTAATGTGGTTAGAGACTGCGTTTAGAACTGGCTCCAGCGCTTTCTGACACGCAAATGTTTGGAAAGACTCTAACGTGTTTTCAAGCCGAAGCTTCTGTGTCAGAAGTGAAACGTTACCCAAAAACTACTCTAACCGACTGCACACAAATTCCTTTGTATTATGAATACACGATCGGTCCCAAACATATTCCAATCGGTGTTTTCAAGCCGTTTAAGGTTCGTCTCTACAGCGAACATGCATCTTTCCTTAAATGAATCAGAGTTTTCGGCTCTTGATAAATCATTAGTTACTTTCAATCTGCATGGATTACATATATAGCAAATGCCTGGTAATTTTTCATTATTAATTAGAGTCACAGATTCGGGTGATAAATACTTTTCACACTTCGCGTGAATAGCAATTGAACACAAGTAACATTTGACTTGACGCGATCTGGGACTTACCAACTTTCGACAAAGTTTGCACTTTTTACAAGCCTCGTCGTCAGGTCCGTTTAAGGTCACGTTGTCGGTCATTGTTACAATTTCGCGAGATCGGGTCGATACACTGGCGAAGCGGTCGATTATCGATCGGTGTCTCTCGGTGGAGTACAAGAACCAGTGGATGCGATGCAGTACAATGCAACGGACAGTAAAATGGCGTGCGCATTTACGCAAAGGCTGTTCTGTGAGATTTGATCCGACAGTGTTGAAATAACTGTCACTAAATACCAAATAGCAAGATCTTCCTGATGGTATCCGAGTTGTTGCGTTATTCTGGATTGGAAGCAATGTTGCACGCGTATGCAATGTTGGGTAGAAACTGGAAGTTTTGATTTTCAAGAATTCGCGTTTCTCCGACTTGAAAATAGTATATTCCGAATGAAGAAGTTGAGTCGAGTTCAAAGATGTAAGAACCGTCCAGATCCGTCAATATAGCGAGTAAAAATATCCAAAAGTATGGG
>JACCGJ010008600.1:0-16731 GCA_013407085.1 Atriophallophorus winterbourni | reverse complement strand
AACTAGAGTTACCCTCAGTGTGTGTGTTGTTGTGTGTTGTTGGCCTCCTTCCGTCGAGTAACGACCATGGTATGGACATCACAGTCGCTGTGAATGTCAAGTTTGCAGATTTGAAGATGACTAAACCAGTCCGATTCAGGAGGAGAACAATCTCTCTCGCAGCGACTGGCAAGCGATAGTCAGAACTCCGTTTGCTAGGGCCGTCAGTTGCACGCCGGCGGCGCGATACTGCATTCAGCCTGAAAGATGCTGTATCGCTCCACCCAGCTTGCAGGAGATGCTTTACACAATAGCCCCAATGTGAAGCGGTCAAGAGCAAGGCGTACTTCCCAACTGCCGGGTCGCATAGCCAAGCAGATTTCAATCTTGGCTTTGCCCCCTCGAGTTAGGAAAAAAAGACTGCTTTATTTCATGAAATTCGGCTGTATGTTATAATAGTGTAAAATGTTCTGCAGTAGTTTAAAGACTGCGTGATGTCAGAAACTAAAATTTTGTAGTATTTGTAATATAATTACGCTAAACCCTCACATTTATTCCACAATACTCCATCTTCAATAAAATGAACAATCTCTGAGACGCGTGTGTGAAGACAAATGCATCACAATCATCAGCTTGGCGTGCAAAAACAAATGACAATTTTAGAAAAAGATCTCGACGCTCGGGTACCGTTTAACCTCCCACGGACAGAATATTCAAACAGTTTATAATTAACCCTCTATTGAAACCCTTCAACAGATAGTCAACAAAGATGTGCACCCTTTTAATGGAATAGTCAATCTCAGTCTAAGCACAATGGCGGCGAAAGAATACTGATTTTTGTCAGGATTTATCATCATACAACAAATTAGATCGCATGTAACAGGAATTCGCCCTTTTCTGAGCGTTTTTTAAATAAATGAATAAATGAATAAATAAATTTTATTTATGTAAATCCAAGGCATGTTGACCATGATCAATTATTTCCAAAAGTTTTGTACAATCAGATTGCAGTAGGAACATTTGAGAAAACAATTTTCAAGGTCATTTCGTCAGCGGAATTTAACGTCCAATAAATAATAAAGGTAACAGAATTTAAAAGTTGCTTTCAGATAGTCCGTACGTGATCTGATATAGTATAAAAACACAGGTATTTCGAAGGAGAGTCAATGAATGATCCCGGAAGCACTGATGTTTAACGGATAAAGTCCATCGAGGATAAGTGAAGAATCTCTGTTGTTGATGTTCCAATCTTTTTCATTTTGATAGTTCGAAATAAATTGATCTTTCATGAATATGAACCATTTTCCTGTCCGCTGGGCGAAGGTCTGGGGTCCGTTTCATTTGGGTGCGGATTGAGAATTATGCTGTGAAGAAAATACTCGAAAGCGAAAGAATGTTGTTCCGAACGTATGCAAAATAATAATACCCAGAGGACTGCCATTATTATTAATCAGCAGGTCAAACATCTCCTTTTAGCGGAGGCCTTCCATCAGAACCTTAGCCAAATTTTTTATTTCTAACAGGTTTTGATCCCCAGTTTTCGAGTAAATGTTAACGATATCTGATCAGAGCAGCTTTTGTAACGTTTTTCAGGTTTAAAAATGCACATTGAATGATGACCAAATCCTAAGTGTCTCTAAATTGCGCCAAAAAAGCTATATCAAAGACAATTGATCCCACCCTCATAAAAGTTCTGTGTTATCCCTAATTGTTTTTATTTAAAAAGTGTGCGGGAACGAACAGCGTCCTGCTTAAACACTGCGTTACTTAATACATGTACAGCATGTAGGTGATGATCCTCGTAAATCTTATCTGTTTGAGCTTACCAAACCAGCAGGTAGGGAATTCCAAACAAAGCACACAAGCACCGAATAAAAATACCTTCAGCAGTTCCATATGGAGTGTGGTATCTCCAACATGCAACCATGACCACGGCTATTGCTGGAAGTTCGAAGGTGGAATAATGAGTCCAGGTGGTGGGAAACAGTAGTAAGTATTTTGTATGAGAGGATGAGATCACCTCGCATTCTCGTTTGGGCAAGTGTTCTCAGCTACAGTCGTCTGATTCTCCCGACGAATGGCGTATTTCGAGTCCATTAACAAGCTTAGCGGCTCTTAGCCTTTCTTCAGCTTCTTTCAGCATCTTCAAAAATCCCCTCGATTCCAACCTCCACGAAATATCCCATTTGCAAGACACATAAACCCTTCAATTGATAGTGAGGGTTGTAAGAGACATGTTTAGTGTCATGTAGCTTTGAAATTCTTCTATTTCCTTTCTACTTCCGACTTTTATAAAATACTGATTTTTGTGACTTGAATATGGTTTTGTTTATTATTTCATCATAATTAAGATGTTAGACCTCGCTTTTTGTAATTGACTTATTGGAAATCTTCTTTTCACATATTTGGTGAACCTTTTGTTTTAATTCATTATTTATGCAATTGTCGGACATTGTTGTTGAATTTGGTTACCATTTTGGGCACTTGGATTTTGACACAAATTTGGGTTTTTAGTATTTGATAGACATTTTTGAAGGTAATTTTATCCCTTTGCATTTATAATTTGGCAGTCTATCTTGTCAGCATTGGCTGAATTTATTGTTGTCATTTGGAACACTGAGCATTTTTGGCTCACATCATTTGTACAACCCGGTACAGTTGAGGTTTGTCCATTGTTATTGTCTATTGATCTTGTTAATAGAACCGTAGTAAACTCGAATCATTGTTTTGAATTGTCGAACTAAGAAACGGGTGGTCTGCGCGTTAAACAGCGACTTTAGTCGTTACAAGGGTTGGATCGTCAGTCTGCGTGTGTTCCAGTTATATACACTTACAACGTTATCTCCGAAACAACCACAGAATAACGAAGACAGCGCTTGTGAAAATGAGTATATTTTCATTATTGTGTTAACGGTGTACAAATGTTATTCAAAAGAAGAACAATGTTAACTGAGTTATCGAACAGAAAAGCAATGAAAAGTGAGTGATAAAGTTGATAAGAAATCGATGGATCCATATAGTGTTATTGGTACTCAGAGTGAAACGATAATGCCTAAGTTAACAAATTGAGATGATAAAAACATAAAACCGTACAAATTACTACCATCCCATGAACACAATGTTCTTTTTTCTTTTTCTCCACTGCATCTTTTTCAAAATCACTCGCTCGTGGTAATGGTAAGTTTACTTCGTGTTTCAATTGTCTTTCCGTCCAAACCCCCGCTAATTCTTCGCTAATTTTATTCAAGGTAATTCACGGTTTTTAATGATAGGATGTTTAACAATGGAATTTAACTGTATAAACAAGATAAGGAATTAGATTAGGAAAACGAATAGTTCAATAAACAAATTCGTCTCATTTCGTTTTATATTCACGCACGTTAGTGGAGTGAGCAACGGTTGAAGGTTAACTGTTACAAGTAAAAATATCTTCTACAGTTCAGGCGGGAATGAGGTACCACCAGCACATGTTCAATAGTCCGATAATTTCTCGTATCCCTTCTAGTGAGTAAATCCTTTGAGGGATGGTTCGGGGTATGGAATGGTAAGTAAAGTAAAATTACGTCTCCTCTGATTCGTAGATAGGAAAAGTCGAACAGATTCAGTCAAGCTATCCATTCCTTATAAGTCTTGATTCCGATGCTGAGAACTTGTTTTCTTGTGCGGTGATAGATTCGCTGAATAAGTTCAACATTCTTCTTGAGCCAGGTAGACCATGACTGAACATCGTCTTTCATGCATGGGCTCAAATTTGTATTCGTGATCCTTGAGAATATTTTTCAAGCGATAATTTTCCAAATGCCTGTTTAAGTAGATTTTAGAACGTGTTGCTTTTTTGAAGGCATGATTAGTTTGAAGGGACATTTTTAAACCGAAGCATATCCAGAATCCCAAATCGCTTTCTTCACTGCAATTTGTTTACACGCGAACTTATATGATAAATGAAATCTGCTCGATTCCCCAACATTCATTATCCTGCATTTGTTGAAGTTAAACGGCAGTTTGTTCTTCAACGACCAGCTGTGAATCGTATCAAGATCCTTTAGTAATAGCAGACAGTCATCTGGGTAGTCATTTAGTCAATTCAAAAACAACACCAAGCCTTTTAAACTTCTGCAGTAGTAGGGTATGTTCAACACGCTCAAATCCTTCTGAGATATCTAAGTAGTAGTCGTGTATTGCTTGCTTATTATCGACGGATTTTGTTCAATCATCCAGTGTTATCAGTAAATTTGACAAACGGGAATAATTACGTCTAAATCCATGCTGTTTCCTCGAAAGCAACCGATTATTTCGGAATGTTTCATTATATCGTCAATAATGAGACGCTCAAATAATTTGGAATCACAGGTAACAGAGTAACCGGTCAGTAATAAGAAACGTCGGAGCGATTTACACATTTATGAATAGGAGAAATTATTACATTTTTCCAATCTGCAGGATTCATTCCATTTGCGAGTGTTTGTCTGAACAGGTATGTGAGTGGTTTGTAAAGCAAATTCGCTCATTGCTTGCATATTAGCGGGGTTATTCCATCGGCCCCAGGAGACGTTCCGGTTTTAAGTTTAAATAAATCTTGAAGTGACATTTATTTCATTCATGGAAACCGTGTTTAGAATGGTTTGATTTGGGATGTTTATTGTATGTTCTCTCGAGTTGAATACGGATGAATAAAACGTGACTGAAGCATCAGTAGTTTCTGATGTCGTAGTTGTTGGTCTAGCTGATGTGTTCACGGATGCAACTCCAGGTTTCACCATAGACGGATCGTTAACTCCATCATGTGTGATATCACTTCCAGGAAGTACAACTTGTCTTGGATGACAAATTTGTTTAGTTTATCACGTAGAAAACAGAATATTTCAAGGTCTCCAATGATGGGTTTTGTCAATGGTTTTGCCAAAAAATGGTTCGCAACTTTAACCACGTACGAGTTCTGCTTCTTAGTTCAAATTCGAAGAATTTTCTTGAGTTCCTCAGGTCAAATTCGGAGCTAACTTGGATTGAATTCTTGGGATTAGATATTAGTCATACCCTAAATGCAAGTACGTTGCTGGTTTCCGGTTAGCAGTTAATCGTGTTTTTAGAGCATCACGCAAACCCTAATGTTGATCCACCTAATTGTTTAACTGGCATCATATGTTTTAACAGCATCAAACAGATAGTTAAACTAGATGACGACGTTCCAGTGTACTTTCGTAAGCAACGTTATCAATGTCGTGTTCATTGCTTGTCAGAAAGAGATCCAAGATTGAAGGTAAATCGGTTCCAGGGTATCAGATATTACATGCAATGTGGTTATAAAGAGGAATATCGTCTAACGGCTTACTGAATGCGCGTTCGATGGAGTGTTCTGGGTAAATAGTACTGCTCTGCAGAATACGTAAATTGAAGTCACCCATAATTAAAATCAACAGTTGAATCTGGAAGGAACCATGCGTATTTTGTTGAGTAGGGCAAAATTGTAAGTTTCCTGTGCAGACATGGGGCGATATACTACTCCCAACACAGTCTTCACCGTTAGCTAATCCGATCGCACACCAGAGTGTATCCCGTAACATGATATCTGGATCCGTAATCTAACGACACAGAAGATTTTGGCTATAATACAAAGCTACTCCTACACCTCTCATTTCACGGTCATGATGAATAAGTTACATTCCTGGAAATTCTAGTTCACTATTTGTTTGGTGAGTCTGTAGCCATTTTTCTGTTACGACGACGATGTCTGGTGAACATTGAAGAAAAACTGCACGCAGTTCACTGATTTTGTTTCCGAGACATTGTGCGTTTTTGTAGACGCATTTCGCAGTTGTTTTTCTCAAGAAGGATTGGGTGTGGGGAAGGAGGCTAGCGCGGTGCAGAATATCTATTAGGCAGACTCTTCCATTGTCGGCATCTAAAGATTTTGTCCTTGCATGGATGCCTGGTCGTTTTGAGGTCGTACTACGGGCATAGAATAATCCATAGTATCGACTGAATTTGATTCTAAATCGTCAAATACTGATTGACTTGGTCGTGTTTCTATTGGACTTTGTGGTGTATCTAACTTCCCATTTGAAGTTTTGACGCACTCAGTCTAATTTCGTGTGGCATTAGTCTGCGGCCATTTTCCTGATAATTTTTAACCGTGTTCAACAAATCTATACGCAAGAATGTGTTCGTCACAGCTACATCACGCAAGTCAAGTATATCACAGAGGAATCTCCATCGTAGCTGATCTTATTTTCAATGCTTTTGGGACTCCCAAAATTATTAAACTTCGATCATCCCTCTGCTTCGTTTGGTCTTGTTACTGGGAGTTCCGGGAACTTTCCCACCAGGGCAATTCAGAAAGCTCTTCTATGATCGCACACGCGGTAGCGCGTTCCATGAAACATCTTAGTCCCACATATTTGTACTCTCTCCAAGGAGTCGCTTTCGCATTTAGACTAAGTAAATACAATGCCTGTGCCCCCTACGAATCAATTATGGTAGTTGCGGGTGTTTTCAAGCACATCGAAAGAATCTGTGCACTCGTTTCGACTTGGTCGACTATCGCCCTGTGATACTGATACTGATAGTGATAGAGTTCTCGTAAAACCAACGGATGAATACCGACAATTCCTGGCACAGATTATGTTCCTAACAGTTACAACAGAAGTCTGACAATCTCTACATCTAAATCAAGATCAGAAAGGAGTTCACTGTTCTGAGAAACGAATGTATGGGATTGAGGCTGTTGGTGCACAAGTAGACTCGTCGACCACTCGCTGCTCGTACAACATAGGTTTTCTGAGTTTCAAATCCGTACAGTGGTTTCTAGCTTGCCGATAATTGTCGTAGTCATTGGCGTTTTCCGGCTCACGAATATCAACCACTGCTTTTGACCCTGTCGCAAAGGTTTTCAAAGCTTCTTGTCAAACCAATGAGCCATCTCAATACGGACGATCAATCGTGCAGTACTTTGTGCTGTGTGGCTAACACAGTGCAAAATTGATTGGCCACATATAGTGAGCGGCATGCTGACACAGGCTGGAGTTTCACTTCCATTTCCTGTTCTATTGCAGTGGACCAAAAACAAATAAGTCTGCACTACACACAATACGGCAAAAATGGAAAGAACTTACTAAAAGACCAAAGGAGCAAATGTCCAAGGGTTGCGAAATAATCCACACAGTAAAGTCCAAGAGATGAAACTCAAGGTGCAGAAAGCGCTAAAATGTTGGAGAATCCGTTAATCGAAATACCGGCACGCGGCGACGCACGCAAACTCTGCAACCGCGAAAGAAGACAAAGTCCGAGTTCTAAATTGTATTAACCGCTAAGAAGTATATTTCTACAAGCGTTAATACAAATGAAGTGTACATGGCCAAAAAAGGAAGTGGCGGACGCTCTTTTGTGGCATACCACCTAAAGAAATCTGGACGCTCGATTGTCTTGTTAGCCACATAGATTCCTGTGCAAACTGAACTGGACTGAACTGAACCTATATGTTCAAATGTTGTATGTACAAAATGCTAAGTTACAAATTAAAAGTAATTCTTCTTCTTCTTCTTCTTCTGAGTAGACGGCAGGAGGACTACAGTCCGTGAAAGCCGCTTCACCTCCCGGGTCTTTGCTATCTCAGCGTAAATTCTTCACCAGGCGTTACTGAGCTGGAAGAGTAGGCGAATCGCGCAGGATAGCGGGAAGTTCACCGTCCAATATGCGTTTAAACTGTTCTTCGATGACTGCCCCGATTGCATTAGCGGAGAGTGCATTCCAAATATTGACCACTCTGGTCGACAGAGTAAACGATGGCTTCGGCACTTCTGCAACTTCAGCGAATGACATCTAGTTCTGGAGTTCGTGGATACCGAAAAGAATTGTTGAAGTTCCGTTCCGTAATAACCAAGCAGGAATCTCTGCGTGACAAGCAAATCATATCGCATTCTTCGATATTCCAGTGGGAAAAGTTTGAGTTCCCGCATTCTGTCATCATAGCCCTCCTTTGGATTTTCGCCAATCGATCCTTCTCCCCTTTAGTTAACGGAAGCCCAAATTCTAATATTGGTCTGACGTGAGAGCTATACAGAACTTGAAAAACGTTGGGATTTATCTTTAAGAAGGATCGTTTCAATGCCCACCACATGCGGCTGGCAACACCGACCTTTCTGGCAGTATCCTCCGCAGTTTTGAGGGATGAAGCTACCATCACCCCCAGAGGCTACAGAGGCATATATGGCGCTAGCATTGGGGTCTAATTCATTAGAGGTGACCGCATGTTCCGCAATGTCTGAAGAGGTAGATTCCACTTGCACGTTCGATGGCAGTGCAACAAATTTTATTCCTTCTAGTTTTCGATCGGCGTCCGGATGGCACAGCTTTGCTCTTTTTCAGTGTGCTACCGAGTGGAGGCCTTTTACTATCAGCCGGAACACTTGTGCCTTATAAATCATCAACCAGCATGGAGCCGCTTATACGTAGATCTTACTTATCTGCAAGTGGGAGGACTGCAAGGCTTCCAGACAGGGGATGCACGCTTCACAGATGAAATGAAGGTACGGCTCATGGTAGGTCCTCCATTTCACAGCATCGGGTGTGAATCCAGCAGCTGTATATTGAACATTGCATGGCTTTGGATGAGAAAATAACTTTCTTGGCGCACTTGAAGCAGGGCGAAGAAGTCATTGTAACGTAGACTGCAGCAGATTGCGAAAACAAATTACCAGGTTTCACGGGGAATACTTCTCAGTAAATTTTCAGACACGTATATCGTTGCAAATAAAGATTTCAATTGAATCAGAGAAGGATTTTAATTCGATATTCAGCCACAAGACTTGTTTTGAAAGATACTTGGAACCTTGGAGGCCTTTTCTTTTTTCCAGCATCGATTATTGCGCGTTGCTGTCCTACTACTATCCTACTACTACAGCACCTGGCACCGCGATCATCAGAGATTGCAAACAGAGAAGAAAGAAAATTACCTTTTGGCAGTGCATCGATTATAGCGCGGTGCTCCTCCAACTACATTCTCCTAGTCCTACGACCATCAGAGGTTCCACACGGAGAAAAAGGATTGACCCTTTGGCAGTGGTGGGCGCTTCTCCGCAGCATTCTACCGAAAGAAATTCTGGACGCTCGATTGGCTTGTCAGCCACATACTGTCCTGTGCAAACTGAACTGAACTGAACTGAACTTCAGCACTGTGCAACTTGAAATTAAACTTGAACTTGAACTGAATTTTCAAGGTCAACGTGAACGTTTGCTCCTTACGATATTTTGATATTGTTGTGGATATCGGATCTATTTCAAGATTATTACAAGAACTTTTATTCTATTTTCAACGGATTTGAACATGGTTACGACTCGTAAATCTGCAAAAGGAGATCATGCAGCATCGACTGCAAGGAAGCCTCAAGAGAATGGGGGCTCCGCTGCTCACTCTGGGGATTCTTGTCTGGTTTGTTCGAAACAGGTTGCCAATAACGCTAAAGCTGTTCAATGTGAAATGTGTCTAATGTGGATACATATTCGATGTGGTTCAATGAAGCCGGAGATGTATCGTTGGCTTCAGAAGAATTCATGCGATATCATTCGCACGATATGTAAGATATGCCTTCCACCGACTAGTTTCAAGCTCGCAAGTACTCAGCTTCCAGTTGACACGGCTTCTGCAAAGTCCTCTGAAGGTATTGATGGGAGTATTGTAAATGGCTCACCCTCGAAGAAGGATAACCGCCACACATCTTGTGTACAACAAGTCTGCGTGCAATCTGAAGATGTACGCACCTTTGCGGAAGTGGCTTCCTCGTCTTTACTCGGTTCCAAAGACGGAATTAGTTTTGCAAGTGAAACGAACGTTCTTGAGGCCAAAGAGGTCCAGGAACCATCTAAGCTAGATAAATCTATAAAGAAGAAACACAAGAGCTTTCCGACTGTTGAGAATAGACAATCCTGCGTCATTCTTCACAATGCACCGGAGCAAACAGGTGCTTTGGCGATAGACAGGGTTAAACAGGAACGCGAGTTCTTAAATTCTACTCTTGCCCCCCTTTTCGACGAAGGTGAAAAGGGTGTAACGGTACGCACAGCGTTTCGTCTAGGCCGCAGGCCAGCGCCAGGAGATCGCCCAAGACCGTTAAAGATTGTGTTAGACTCTGTTGATCAAGTGACCTTACTGCTAAAGAGGGGTTACAGGTTAAAGGGTAGTGAACTTCGACTCCTGCGTGATCTTTCTCCGGAAGATCGTGTGAAGATGCGAAAAGCTACTCAGGAAATTAGCGAGCGCAGAGCCTCGGGTGAAACCAACTTGCGCATTGTGGATTTTCGGGTTGTGAGGATGAGGCCAAAAGTTCGTTGGCAACCTCTGACGATATGCATTCGGAGGGATCTGGATCTTTAAAAGTGATATATTTTAATGCGAGGAGCTTGAGAAACAAACTGGATGAACTCTTTGATCGGATTAGATGGACCCTCCAGCGATCATTGCGGTGACGGAAACCTGGCTCTCACCTGAGCAGGATGATCCCGAGCTGGCCATACTTGGATATAGACTCTTTCGCTCGGATCGAACAGACGCTAAATTCGGTGGTGGGGTTGCCTTATATTTCCAACAACATATTTCCGTCGCAGTGTTGGCTCGCTTCCAGCATTCTGCCGGTATGGCTGAGAGTATATGGTGCCGTATAAGGACTGTAGCTTCATTTGCCACGATAGGTGTCGTTTATCGTTCTCCCAATACTCAGGCAGATACTGAGATATCACAGATATGTCAGTATGGTAGATCCTCAAACTGCTTGATTATGGGGGATTTCAATGCTCCTAGTATTGATTGGACTTCGCTAGATGAAGGTTCTGGGTCATTCGAGCGGGACTTATTGGACGCTGTGGTTGATGTGGGCCTCGTGCAGCACGTTTCCCATCCGACCAGAGTAGGCCCTACTGGGTGTGAGTCCATTTTGGACTTGGTATTCACTCCCACGCAGTCCGATATTACTCAGCTTCGGACTGAAGCTCCATTAGGCTGCAGTGACCATGCCACCTTAAGTTTTATGTGGAAACGCAACACTGGCTGGGTACCAGATCCAATTCCCAGAAGGAATTTTTTGAAGGCAGACGCGGGTAGGTTACGGGATGTTGCTTCATCTCTCGATTGGTCTTTCGATCAAGCAGCTGATGTTGAAGATTGTTGGCTGGTGATCCGTAATAACATTTTGACAGTTATTGAGGTGGCTGTTCCGTTGTCCACACGTCGTCGTAAGGCGAAAGGTCCACCTTGGTTTGATAAGGAGATAAGGAAACGTTTGCGGCAACGTCAAAAGCTCTGGTCGATATTCGTAAGTCGGAAAAACGCCACTGACTATGACAACTATCGGCAAGCTAGAAACCTTTGTACGGCATTAAAGCGCAGGAAACGTATGTTGTACGAGCAGCGATTGGTTGACGAGTCTACTTGTGCACCAAAACGGCTATTCGCATACATTCGACGCCGCACAAAGGCGTCGCCATATATTCCTAATTTGATAGATACTAATGGGGTAGACATTACTGAGGATGGTTTGAAAGCTGAAGCCATGGCTAAGCAGTATGCCTCCGTGTACTGTCTGGAAGACAGTGATCCTCCTTCTGTCTCTAATAACAGTGAGGTGCTGTCTGATCTTGATGTAGATGTAGAGACTGTTAGACACCTGTTGGAACAGTTAGACACACAATCCGCGCCAGGACCAGACGGTATTCATCCGTTGGTTTTACGAGCACTATCAGAAGTGTTGTGCGTTCCGCTGGCCAGGTTGTTTACAAAATCTGTAACATTAGGGGTCTTGCCACAAGAATGGAAACAGGGTATTATTAAACCTATGTTTAAGAGTGGGGACCCCAGTAGTCCCGCTAATTACAGGCCGGTCACATTGACTTCTGTGATCGGTAAAATTTTAGAGAAGCTGATCAAAAGGAAATTAGAGCACTTTCTTTTGGAGTGTGGGCGTTGGTGTCCACAACAACATGGATTCACCAAAAATCGCTCATGCGTAAGTAATCTGCTCCTGGCGCGAGAAAGTTGGTGTGCTTTGACGATTCTGGTCAAGAGGTCGATGTCATTTTTATCGACTTCAGTAAGGCGTTTGACCGCGTGCCCCACCGCCGATTGCTCGTCAAGCTGGAGGGTTTGGGTATTCAGGGTTGTCTACTAAAATTGATCGAGGCATTCATCTCAGGGCGGTCAAACCGTGTCGAGGTGAATGGAGTTTTGTCTTCAGAGATGATAGCAGGCTCCGGAGTGCCGCAGGGATCTGTCCTTGGCCCATTGCTATTCAAAGTTTTCGTGAATGATATTCCGGACGCGGTAGCGATCGATTGTCTTTTATTCGCGGATGATCTGAAACTGTGGGCCTCTGTCAGTTCCTGCGATGGCCATAAGCAACTGCAACAAGCAGTTGATGACTTAGTCAGTTGGACACATCGCTGGTCACTGCCTATCAATGAGGACAAGACAGTGGTCATGCGCATAAACGCCGATGACACTGGTCGTGAATACTTTATTGGAGGTAAGCCTATTAGAGCGGTGACGGTCGAAAAAGACTTAGGGATTCTGGTTATGGATTCCTTGAAGTCGAAGGCTGACACTTGTCGGAGAATAGGCAGCGCTACCAGGATGCTCTGGGCGATTCGGCGTTCCTTTGCGTCCATTACCCCGCAAATGTTCCAGACACTTTTCTCTGTGTACATTCGTCCTCTGTTGGAATATGGGCTACCTGTTGCATTTCCTCAGTCCAAAGGCGAATGCGACTCCTTGGAGAGGGTACAAAGGAGGGGCACTAAGATGGTTTGTGGAATGCGCCAACTGGCGTACGAGGATAGGAGGAGCTTGCTGAAACTCTACCCCCTAGAGCTTCGAAGGGAAAGATATGACCTGCTCCTGACACGCCGTATTCTTCTCGGTCAATATGGAGACGAGTTCCTCCAGTACTTCCGATTAGTAGGTGAGTCGAGGACTCGTGGACATGACTTTAAGTTGCAGAAGCCTAGAAGGCTGAAGCTGAGTAATGCGAGCACGCTATCCACGCGGGTGGTGAACACTTGGAACTCTCTACCGAAAGAGCTCCTGTCTCTACCATCTGAACAGCTATTCAAAAGCGCGTTAGATCAGCATTTGTTGAGACGGATGGACTTCATCCCCGGAGTGATCTAGTGGTGTTCCTCTACTCTAAGGGTTGGCCTTGTCAGCAGAAGTCACCCATGTCTATTACTGTGATGAAGCTCAAACGGGATTTTATCCCTTCTGCTTTCGATTCATCAGAAGAAGAAGAACTGAACCTCAGAAATTCACTCCACTCCACTATTTTCTTTCTCATATCTGTCTAGGCCTAAGCAACCTGAGAGTATCTTAGCCCATGTGCAGGCTACAACTGTGCGGCACTTTACCTGGATCAGGCTTGTGTTTTCATGCCATACTTAATATTGTCAACGTGTAACCTCGTCAGCGTTGCACGCCCTTGAAAAGTATTAGCAGCACAATTTAAAATACAGTAATCGCTCCTCTTAGCTTCCCTTATTTCAACATGTTTATAGCGTTGAACTGTGCACGTAGCTGAATATGTCCATACCTTAATGTGTAAATTAAAACGAAAAAGCGAAAGTAATCATAATTACCTTTGAAATCTTTTTGAACCAAAAAAGCGTTTTCCAATTTTTTCGTTTTTGTCGAAATTAACTGCTGTCCATTGTCTTTTCTTTAGATTGGACATGCAACATGTATTAACTCTCGCACCTGTCGGTGATGAGGCCTCCCATCTTCTATTCACAGGTACGCTTGCCTGTGCTTCCTACGTACCAATCCTGGGTGTTTGCAAGCACAACGAAATAATCTGGGCACTCGTTTTGACTTGGTCGACTATCGCCCTGTGATACTGATGCTGAATCAGTGGCAACAAGAGCAGAGCTCTTCAGGATTTTAGGCTAGAATGTGGATTGGTGCAACATATCGTTCAGCCCACAATAATTTTGTAACAGCGTCAGAAGACGCTTGATCTCGTTTTCTCCCCTTGGCCGTTGGATATATCCGAAGTCTCGTCGGTATATTTCCCGATGCATCATTGGATGATAGGCAAGCAAACAAGCAAGAGAATTACGATTGGCAATGCAGATGCTACATAAAAGCATCTTTGTTCATGGTGTTCCGGAATTGCATGAGAGTGATGCTGACAAAAACATCACTCACGATTGCGAACAGTGGTGCTTCTTACAACAACGGTAATATCACGGATTCCCTGACTACTTTCTTGTAGGTCTATATGCCTCTACTAGTTACTAAAGATCAGGTCGGCTTTCAATCTGAATCTGTGGTGAGCGAAGCTTTGCAACAGTGATATCGACACAGGCATTGTGCTCCAGCAGAATTTCGCCTTCGCTTGGCCCTGGAAAAGCTGACAAACAGTAAACTGCGACTGACGTGTAGAGGTAACGTGATATGCTTGGCGTGAAAGTAATCTATGAATATACTGAGAAGTTTAATAGAATGTGTGGAGAATGCGCGTGTATCAAATCTGTAAGGAAATACAGACTTACGTATTCCTGCAAATGCTTGAGGGCTTGAATTATCTCTACACGAACGCGCAGGGTCTACTCAGCAAACTGACGGGATTCCGCTTGCTGTTCGTCATTTCGACATAATAGCTTGCTAAGCTCTTCGATCACTGATGCCGAGGTGTTTCTCCAAAATATACACATTCTCAGGAAAGATCGTCCAACTAAAGGCGACGGTGTTCTTGTATACTATAATTCTTGTGAGGTTCTCCATTATGACTAACTTAGCGTGGTGGACTCACTTTGGTGTCGCTTGCAACTTGAAATTAAGCACTGTAACCTTGTCGCGGTAATATATCGTACACCGAATACTCTACATTCCATGGATGGTGCGTTCTTGCATCCATTCGCTTCGCCTTATCACTCCCCACACTCACGTCTTGCTGGTGAGGATTTTAACTCCTGAGGTGTTCAGCGAGCCCAGCCCAAATACGTTTGATGCAGATCTGGATGATCTCATCAGCAGCTATTCATTGTACAACCACGTGAAAGTAGCTACACGTTTTCGGAGTGGTGGCTGTCCATCTTACTCTGGTGCTGACTCACGAAGAACTTATGGTAGAAGAAATTCATTATGAACCACCCTTAGGGAAGAGCGACCACGTCTTCCTGATATTTTTGGTCGTTTCTTACGCCGAAATCTTCGACGAAGAGTTACCCCACGTAAGCTCTCAAACAGTCTGTTCATCGCTGAACGCGTATACAAAAAGATCATGCAGCTCCGTGACAACTCATTACCGGGAGTATACCGGGTCACACCGAAAGCATTGCTTGTGGTTGCTGCGCAATTTTGTGAACCTTTTTCCATGTACTGCTAACGTTTGTTCGATACCACTCATGCATGTATGTATGTATTTATGAAATCACAAGCTTAATCCAGGCAAAGTGCCGCAATGCTATATCCTTCACATTAGTTAAGATACTGTCAGGTTGCCCCAGGTCTAGACAAATATGAGCGATAAAAATAGACATGGAAATGGCCGTGAGACTTCAACTTGTGATGGCATACAGCTCACTACCGTTGGCAAATTAATGTAGCCCGGTGTTAGCCGCACAGCACAAAATTACTGTACAATTGCACATTTGTGCATATATATATATATATATATATATATATATATATATATATATATAGTCCAAGAACTCCCCTAATTGTTTGGTTGAAGCCTTAGGCAATATGGTCGCATACCGAATAAGTTACGCCAAGCACATGTGGATCCTGATCCTACTGTCCCTACCTGATGAGTGCCGCAGTCGGACTGTACGTCACTATACGCGGATGTGCAATCGTGCAGCATCTCTGTGCTGTACGACTAACACCGTGCTAAATTGATTGGCCAACGGTAATGAGCTGCACGCTGAAACAGGCTGGAGTCTCACTACCATTTCTATTCCCCCCTCATATCTGTCTAGTCCTGGCCAACCTGACAGTATCTTAGCCCACGTGCAGTCTCTTACTGTGCGGCACTTTGCCTGGATCAGGCTTGTGCTTTCATACCATACCTGTGTTTGCACACATACATACCCCCACTGCCTTGTGGGTCACCCGATTGCGGGAAAGGCTTCGGGAGAAAACCCCGAGGAAAAATCCGGAGAGAAGCCCCGTAGATAGATAACTAGCGCACAGCGCGTTTATCTGCCAACTCCCTGCTGCCTTGTAGGTTGCACTTGGCTGTGCAAAGGCTAGAGAGGTTTACTCGAACAAACACCAAGTGGTGCTGGGGACATCACTTGTACGCTATCCCCAAGAAACTTCATGATGATGTCTCAATCCGAGACACCAATGAAGCCGGCTAATCCACCCGTGGAGCCAGCCGCAAAAAATTAAAGTAAAGTAAGTACACATACATACTCGTGCAGAAACAAATTATGCTCCGTTAGAAGTTCTTCACAAATTAATTGTTTCATCCCCAGAACCATATTTGCTTCTCGAAGTAGCAGCTGTGCATTTGTTAATCGTCTTTTGCACGGTTGTGCAATCGTGCAGTACTTCGTGCTGTGCTGCTAACACCCTGCTAAATTGATTGGCCAACGGTGGTGAGATGCATGGTGAAAGAGCCAGGATTCTCACTACCATTTCCTGTTCTTTTTTCTTCATCGTATCTGTTTAGGTCTGGGCAACCTGACAGTACTTAGCCCACGTGCAGTTTCTGACTGTGCGGCACTTTGCCTGGATCAGGCTTGTGCTTTCATACATACATAATCGTT
>JACCGJ010008598.1:0-35910 GCA_013407085.1 Atriophallophorus winterbourni | reverse complement strand
TATATATTAAAAACAAAAGCGGTCTGAGGACTGATCCTTGTGGAACAGCCCGTGCAACATTAATTGAGTCGGATAGTTTATTTTTGACTCTCACGTACATTTCACGGGATATTGACCATTCTTTAATCCACGCATTGAGTTTACCCTGTACTCCGCAGGTGAGTAGTTTCGACTAATGTATTTCGTGATTGATACGATAGAAAGCTTTTGAGAGATCGATATAAATCACGTCCACGGGGTTGCCGACATCCTGTAGATCAGATCAAGCTTCTTTTGCTAATAGCAAGTTTGTCAGGCGTGATCGTTTTTTCCTACATTCATGCTGTACATAGGAGATTAAATTATTAATCTCAAAATGATTCCACAAGGCATCAACTATGATGGACTATATTACTTTTGATAGCACTGTTAATTAAACTATTGGACGAGGGTTTAACGGATTTTTCTCTCGCCACCCTTCTAGATGGGCCTAATCGGTGCAGTTTTCCAAGTTTCTGGCAAAACGTTCTATTCGAATAATATCGTGAACTCGTCCGACGTCGGTATTGCCAATTTGGAAGACAGATTATTGTCTATACCGGATGAACCTGTTTTCTTCATCGTCATTAATTTTGTTTTAACAAAGTTCGGAGGGAATTCCACCTCGTGAAGTATTGGCAGGCTGCAGCTGTCAGAGTTTAGAGACTGTAAATGTGCAAATGCAAATTGTTGTGGAATACATTTGAACAATCTTTAAATGATCTCACTAGGTTAGTAGCAGAGGTCAGTTTCGGTATTCCCATTTTATCTTTCTGGAGGCGGTTGACCTGTTTGTACATACTTTGGTATTATTACCAATTTTTTGACTAGACTGATTTGGTAATGTTTTCTATCCTTTTGAATGAGGCAGACACTTATTTCGCAATTAGGTGTAGTTTCACCAAGTTAGCCATGACGGATCGTCCAAATATTTGTACCAGGCCTTGTCACGCTTACACATCCAACAGATACTATGTTACAAATATAGTCTACAAATTCGATCGTATTAAACATCTTCGGTTGTGCAGACCTTTATCAATGTGCTTCGCTGGAAGAGTTCAAAAGTTGTGCAGCATTGTGTTTTTACCAGACGGGATGTTGGCGGTAATTGTGTGAGCAGACTAACTGACTAACTGAAGATCTATTATTGCTACACGAGGGAAACGCACACATTTTGAATAGATTGATTTTATTATTTTTAACTCCCGTCCATGACGTCGGTTCATTCTGAGCTACCGATTTCACGAAATAAATGTTAATGTCTGGACCATTATGTCCAACAATATGTGCTCACATACATGTAATTGGAGTTATACACATTACCATGAACAAAACTCCGTGTTTGCATGCGATTCAATCGCATATAGTATGACAGGTTGTGTGTTGTGTGCAATAATCAGGTAGGAAAAAATAAGATCACGATCAGCTTGTCTCGAACCAGTGTAAAAATCGTAACAAAGTAGTGCTTGCAATCCAATGATTGCTAATGTTGTGACCACAAACCTGTCCAACCACACCTGCTCACACACATATTGATGGAGTTAAGTTCATTGCCATGAACAAAATTCCGTTTCTGCCTGCATTTTTATCACACGCATCACGCAATCGGTTTTGTGCTATCTGCACTCATCAGTTACGAACAGTACGAGCACAATATAGTGGAATGAACCATTGGAAAATGGCAAATAAGATAAGAGTGTATTAATAATTTATCCCAGTGAATAATTTTCAGTAATGATTTACATTTTATCTTCATTTAGGCAACAAATATAAGCCATCTGGATTAGGCTAGTTTGAGATGGCATCATGATGACCTACTATGTGATATGTGGAAGACCAAACTGCGGCACCAAACAATGAGCAGCTAGATTCGAAAGAGAAAGAAATAGCATGAGAATGACTAGAATGACAACATCTTTGCCAACTGGACCAGATGTACAAAGTTTGTTGCCATTGTACGCAATACAACTCGCCAATGTTGGCCACACGAGACTAATTGAACCGGTTGGGATGAAAGCAACTGACAAATAAGTGTAGCGACAACTGGTAGGAATAGGAGGCTGATATTGTTGTGATAACGAGACATGCCTATACATGATAGGCTTGTGCTAATTTTTATATGCATTATAAACACTTTGCTCAAATGGGGTTCTCTGGTGACGTTAGATTAGTGGGTGAACGTGAGTAATTTAAAAAAATGATCACATGAATGAATTTTGATGTAATCGGCATGAGGATGATAAGTCCAGTGTTGTAAGGTGGTTTACCTAGCATCGAGTGTCCTAGCAATCTGTTAAACAACGTAATGCGCGTTGGGACAGAAAAGCGATCAGCTGTCGATTGTCCTGTCATAAATAACACCTACACCATTACATACACGTGTACATCAAAGGAACTAGTCGTGGTAAATCAATAAATGTATAAGCCAAATTCAATTATCCCAATGAAACTGTTTTTACAATGGCGGACCAAATGAACTGGCATGGTATACACGGTTATAAAATAGTGTTTTCTAAATGCATCGAAATAATTTCACTTCGTTTTCCATCTATTTCAGAAGTAACTACCAGCAGAATAATATTTTGCACTCTATAAGTTATTGCTCTCCGTGGGAAACGGATAATTTTCGAAATTTAGCGATAAATATTGCTTGGATTTATGGTTTATTATTCGTAAACCTCAACATTTTTACAGTGAAATTATTTTGTAAACAACTGTAACATTTGAAAATTTTGCACTGGAAAGTTTCAGCACAATATTCAAGTTAAATTTTGTTGAGAATATCCAGCATAAAAAACAGTTTCTATTTGAAATTTTCGATAACGCTTCCGCGATAAATGAATCTCGATAAAACACAAACATTCAATTTATAACATCTACTTTCCACTTAAAACTTTCGCTTGTACAATATAGATTTTTCGAAAACAGGATTTTTCTAAGGCCTAATTTTTGTTGTTGTAACGAACGACAGTTTGTTCCGCTATTGTTTCATTCGAACTTGTTACTAGTTCAATAGTATTTGAAAAAATAACTGACATAAAGTGCGTTCTGAGTGGACTCGGAAGCAGCCACTCAAACAGATTCGAAATTTCTCGTGAGCCTCTTGCTATGGCAAGAGAAAACTGTCAACAGATCTCGAAAAAAACACCAAAAGTTTCATATCACTAATCATATCATATTGAGTTCTCCATAGATTATTGAAATTTGGCATATATGAACATGTCGGGTTTTTCGGGTGGATGATTATTAACTTGACTTGATGCCACAAAATTGTTTACTTATTTGGAGAAAATTGCCTATGTTTATGATAAATTGCAAGTGAGAATTCGATCTCGATTTATTGTATCAAAACCTATTCACTTGAGCGACTTAGTTATCTACTCATGAGTTTCCGTGTATGTGACAGTTGGTATCGCATTTACTATTCCGAACTGATGATAATTACACGTATGCTTGGAGAAAAGTTACTTAATACAAAAGAAGAGTTCAGCATACCAGACTCTCTTACTGAGAACTTGTGATATATATGAGCGATGGCTAAACATTTGATGGCTGAACATTTGCTTTAGTGAGCATCTCTTGAGTTTTATATTTTTGTGCTTCGGATTTATTTGTTTGGCGGTTAATAAAAAGATCAGCAAAAGTAATACGCCTTCGAAATAGTATGATCATTTCGAGTAATAAGTTCGATATTGTTAACTTTAATAAGTCACTTCTGATGTTGCCATTGAATGATGAATGAGGAATTTGATTATAAAATAATGGTTATCAGTAACCAATGTTAGACCACAAATTATTCCGTATGTTCTGAACAATATTCCCCTGAAAGTGACATGCAATAGACCGCTTGAATATAATCACAACAAAATTGACGAAAAAACATTTTTTTACTGAATGGCATTTGAAATGGTGGAAAATGGAGGAGATACGGATGCAAAAAGTGACCACTATAGTATTATCTGAATCTGAATAAATTTTCAAATGATAAGTTCAAACTTGAAAATATTGCGCCGTTGAAGATTTATTGATACGACACTAGAACTTTTGCAATTATTCGAACCATTTTTGCATCAATAGCGGACAAATGTTTATAAAGACATACTAAACCTCTAGAACAACTAAACATTGTCCCTCCACTCTGATATTAATTATTTAGTCCAATTGCACGGTTGGATTTTAGCTGAGCTAATAATTTAACGCTGCGGCAAGAAAGGATTATTTTAGTTGTTGTTGTTTATCCATCCAAATGCTATGCCCTACACTAAAGAGAAAAGAAATTATTCGCCTCACGTATTTACCTATCTACCGGTATAGTATATTGGGAAACGCAATGTGAATTTTACGCGAGAATAGCAGCAGTAGGAATATTCTTCTTCATATACTATTATGTATTTATTCTATTTACTTACCTAAGATTCAGCAAACGAGATTTGGTGTGAAGTTGTTGGAAATGTTTTCAGGTGGCGATCAGTTGTCCATGCACTCAACACAAGAATGAAAATTAACTTTCTCTGTTTAAAGTTTATCCGGATCGCCGTGAATGTTTTCGCTTTGACAAAGTAATTAATGCCAGACAAAAGTGCATGCACAAACGTAAAACAGCGTCGCGTTTACCTACTAATCAACTTCACAAAAAACAGACGTAAAAATGAAGATATTTTCTATTGTGCGCAAGTAATAATGGAAATCGTTGAATCTCAACATAAGAAGATTCAAGATTCAAGATTCAAGAATTTATGGCTCGTAGCTGTACAACACCACAGGATATTCGTATAAGGACAATAAATATATATACAAAATAAATTGAGTCATTCGGAAGATCGACAGTTTTGTGGTTACAAGAAATGTCATGTATTGCCGCTGTATGATGAAAAAATATTCGTTCGGAAAAATCATGTTATATAAACGGGATGTAGGGTGAAATTAGTACGCATAAATATATCCAATTTGTGTTGCTGTTGTCATCTGATCGCCAATACAGAATAAACGGTGTTAGCGGACATTTTGTCGTATGCAAATGTAAAATACAAGTAAGAGATAGCTTATGGAGTCTATAAAAAGTGTTAAACATTGAGCGCTTGTATGCCACTGTTGGATAAGGCTGGTACGACCAACCTGTTCGAAGCATGTGTCCAAACACATGTTAAATGGGGTTAAACCCATAACCATGAAACAAAATATTCATTTGCATGCTTTTCCGTCACACACACCCCACGACCGGTTTCGTGATGTTTTCACTCATCAGGTAGGGACAGTAAGATCAGGATCCGCATGCGCTTGAAACAGTGGAAGAATGGTGAACAAAGAGCGCTTGTATGTGTTTAGACACATTTGATTGAACAGGTTGGTCGTACAAGCATTATACAACATTGGCAAACAAGTGCTTCTTGTTTACCATTCTTCCACTGTTTCAAGCGCATGCGGATCCAGATCTTACTCTCCCTACCTGATGAGTGCAAACAGCACAAAACCGGTCGTGGGGTGTGAATGACGGAAAAGCATGCAAATGAATATATAAGTGTTAAACATTATTAATTACAAAAACTACTTGTGTTTCATATGAGCATTAGCTCGAGAAAACTTGATTATTTTTTACTGATAATCTGCTACGTAATTACGTTGCGAATGTTTGACTGTTATCGAATTAATTTTTGTTCTGCAACGTGCTAACAACAAGTTCTTCTCATGTTACCGATCGTTTAATGTATGCCTGATGTAGCCGGTTTGTAGAACATTAATAGCAAGCCAAATACTACCTTTATTGATTAATATCAGCATCTGCATGGCATCCCGTTAATGAAACCAGAAATAAGCCTTAGCCTTGTGAGCATGAGCGAAAGGCATATTCCAATATAGATGACTTTGTGAGTACCGCAAAATTCTGCACCAAATGTTACGTCTAGTTTACAATAAGAAGAAAATAAAAACCATTAACTGAACATTCTGATTTCAGATAGCTAGAATTCATTTAAAAATTTACCGTGGTCTAAACATATATTTGTTCATTGAAGCATACCTAATTGAAAGAAACAAATAAGTTTACGTTCAAACTCTGTACTTAAACGCGTTGAAATTTTAATGAATTTCCAAACAGTCTAACTATATAATTTGTGATCATTTGCACAATAATATTTTCTTGGTGCGCACAGATTCTCCTGTACGATGAAACAAAAGGTCTTCAGTATTTTGATAAGCAACAACCTTGGGATGTCGAGCCAATACAACTCCATCTACCGCAAAAAATCATAGAAATTTTCACTTATAAGGAGAATTTTCGGGAGGTTTACAATATTTTGACAAACGTGGATCACCCTCTTAATTCTGCTTTAATATAAGGGTTTGCATATAGTAGGCAACCAAATCCTGTTTTTGCTAGTTATGTTTTTGTTCCTATATTTTCCTGTGGCATTTCATAAAGCTTTATGCTTTTAAGACCATTAAAATTGAATGGAATACTCTCAATTACTTTCGACGTCCGTGTTATCCATTAAATTATTTAATACTGGGATATTGTGCTTTTGAAACAATTCGTTATACCGTTTTTGCCCATGAACTCAATGAGATGGTGTAACTTATTTAACATTTCTTCTTATTCCTAATTCCCAAGAAATCATTGAAATTAAAATACTGTTTTTTATATCTATACATCGAATTTTATACAAAAATTAAAAGAATAAATCACTTTCAAAAAATTTGGCGAATACAATTATATGTCACTTGTATGGGAACTGTGTGTTATTTTCTTCTGATAGAGCAAAAGTTGTTGGGATGCGACTTTCCGAAAATGCGGGTTTGAAGCCATATACACGAACGCATTTAAAGTTGAATCTAGATAGATCATAATATTTGCGACCACTGATAACCACGCATCAATTACTGGGTGATTTGTTTCAAGATAAGAATTCAAAATTTTGCTGAAGAACGCGGGAGTTTCCAGTATAAAAAATGTTATGCAGACTGCAAAGATCAATTTATCGCCCGAGGGTGGGGGCCTGTCGATCGGAGCCAGTTTTATTGATTCTGCCGGATCCAAAATTGAATGGCGAGGATCTGCAGAAGCTTTTTCAAATGAATTGTTTGTTTTGTTCGATCGGCGTTGTTGTTCGCGTAAAATGTGACGTGCTGATTTCATTTCATTAAATCGGTGTATTTGTCGTCTTTTTGAAATGATTCTTATAACAAATGCGCTCAGAACACAAACACAAATGACCGGACCACCGGATTGAATCACGAACATAACAATACCAAGATATGCTATCTGGTAAACACGTTTATGTAGAATGATTGGTAAACTGTATAAATAATACCCATTTGTTCTGCATATGCTTATGCCAACTTCAAATGCACGCGGCAAAACAACGAGACAAGAACTCAAGCATAATATCGTAATTGCTGTTGGTATTATTTTCACTGGAAAAGCGGTTTTTGTACCAATGGGTCTGCAAACGCGATCATACCGGTAGGCAGCCAATAGGACAACCGTCCAATTTCGGGCAATTTGAAAAGCCAATACTGCTAAATTGAAAAATGTCGTCAAACTGAAGTGACATATTGTTTTGATTGCGTTCTGCTCTGCGTTTGTTGGAGTTTCGATATCCTCAGGGGCAGTAATTGCGAAGCGTGTTAGTAGAGCGTGTGCAAACAGACTGAGTCCCATGATGAACTCAACAATGGAAAGGCTTTTTAGAATATGGCTCATGGTGGACTTTTTCCACGAAGAATGTTTGAAGATGTGAACACATAATCCGTTCAAAATGGCATTCACGGGTCCTAAAATCAATGCAACAATCTCATGCACGGTGTGTGGTTTTGCGGTTGTTAAAGCAAACCGATGCTGACAAGAGAGAGATTCATTAAATTGTACCAGGAGAGTTGGTGCGATCATTTCCTGTTCATTTCGTATCAATTAATTTCATTATTGAACATATTGAGACGCTGCAAAAAAGAGATTGTTTTATATGTAACGCAACACAATTTCGTGAGTTTTGATGCAAGTTTGGAAGTAGAAAATTAATCAATATGTTTGATCACAATGACACAATTACCAATGAATATTCGAATACTTTTCAATTCAATAGTAAGTGCACGTATGGTGAGACGGCATGTTGTTTAATCTGAATTTCAAATGACTAGTAACAATATAATAAATATAACACATGATTTCACAAGTATCGGTAGATTTAACCTTAAGCCTTAACTGTCCAATTTAATTTCTAGGCTGAATACGCTACACGTCCATCTCTCGCAAACTCTCGATGCACACTGGCCTTATATGCCGGATGACTGTTGTATCTATGTATCAAACTGGTATTAGACTTGTATTGAACAAGTAAAAACACAAAGGAAACCAGTTGAACAACAACTTTTAATTAGCGTACCAAATTCGGTACTGAGGGCAGTAAAGGGTTAATCATGAAAGCTAAATGAAAGAAAGCAGGAGGGCTTAAAAACAACAGAAGCTGGCAAGCGGATGCGCTATTAACGAGCAGTTTTATTATTTCGTTTTTAGTGTAAGTTGTAATTTATTTAAACTATGTGCACTATCGATCATATATTTAAGAAAAAAACAACCAATGATTATTCTATAAACAGGCACATGTGTCGTTACTAGATAAAATTCATAGAACTAAATTCAATATATTTGGCAACAACTTTATTTAAAAATGGGGCTAATTAAAAAGTCGAAAAAATACAGCAAAATTAAATATAACGGATAAGTTATATAAATAAGTAGCATTTGTATAACGATATTAGATAAGCCTGGTAAGACCAACATGTTCAATCACGTGTCCAAACACATGTTTAATGTGTTTAAACACATAACCATGAACCAAAATGCTTATTTGCATGCTTTTCCGTCACACACCCCAGGAGAGGCTTCGTGCTGTTTGCACTCATCAGGTAGGGACAGTAAGATCGGGATCCGCATGAACTTGAAACAGTAGAGAAATGGCAAACACGTAGCGCTTGTATGCCACTGTTGGAAAAAGCCGGTATGACCAAGCTTTTTAATCACATGTCCAAAGACTTGTAGATAAGTCTTAAACCCATGATCAGTTTCACGCATTTCTTGGTCATGGGTTTAAACACATTCTACATGCGTTTAGATGCACGTGATTGAACAGGTTGGGCGTAACAGCCCTAACCAACGGTGGCATACAAGCGCTACTTTTTTTTACAATTCTTCCACTGATTCAATCCCATGCGGATCCTGAGCTTAAAGTCCCAGCCTGATGAGTGTAAACTGCACGAAACCGGTCATGGTGTGTGTACGTGATGGAAATGCATGCAAATGAGCATTTTGATTTGCTATATACTTTGGAAAAGCGATTGTCTGGAAAAATTTGCCTGACTGAAATGTTCTAAGTTCCCGAGCTTTAAGCGTACACAGCTAAGATGTAAACAAAATCGTCACAACAAAGCAATTTCAAACTACAGCATTTGAGTTTAAAACTGTCAGACACTTGACTATTTGGAATTTGGGTTCTTAAGATTGTTTTATATTCAAGAAAAATTATTCAGTAAATTACATTCAAAATCATTTTATATAATCGGTATTTTATCGACCATTTAACAAGCTAGGGAGTGAAGTTTTCCCATTGAATCGTAAGAATTAGCTACAAATATTATCTTTTGTTTTTGTTAAATTATTAAAATGGATGTTTACATTATTTTTCTTTATTCATAATTCAAAATAATGTTCAGAAGTATAAAATTCAACTGTTTACAAAATAATTTCTCATATATAAATACAGGGTTTGTTCGCCTTAACCGAAGTTCGTGTATTTGTAGAAAACGTTTAAGAACTTGAGAATGTCTCGCCCGAAATTGTTTGATATTAAAACGAATACTTGTAGCTCAGGGATTGGATGTTGTGTGTTGTGTGTTTGCTGAGCTGGCATTGTAACAGTAGGACGTTTCGTAATCAAGCTAGATGACATCGTTAGCTGAACTTCCTGCTATGTGTTCGTAGCCGTCGTGTTTTCTGATTTTATACGCTGACCGTTCTGTTTAATACGGGAATTTCTCGAGGCGTGGCACTCCACAACGTGGTCATAGAATTAACACGTTCAATTGGACGATATGTATGTGCCAATGAGGAACCGAACATTGAGCAGCGTGACCTTGAGAACAACCAATGACGAGGAAATAAACAGAACGGTCAGCGTATAAAATCAGAAAACGCGACGGCTACAAACACTTCGCGAGAAGTTCATCTGACGATGTCATTTAGCTTGATGACGAAACGTCCTACTGTTACAATGCCAGCTCAGCGAATACACAACGTTTAAGAACTGTTTCTTTCGGCATTTAGTAATTTCGATTATTATCCGACGATGCTTTTTACAAGACCTGAACGGATAACAAGCATATTCAATAGGATATATCCCAAAATGATGCCCTGTTGGACGAATAATAGCAAACAATTAGATTGGTGATCTGTATTATTTCGATGTTACACACATACGCCGATCTAGTTTATTTAAAAATGCACATTTGTTTTTAATGTGCATTAACAAGTGATTCTGTTCATAGAGATTTCTGCCTCAAACTAAACATTTAATTTAATTCATCATTGGTTTATGACTTACGTATTTTCCAATATTTAAAAGCATTTATCAAAATTGCTGCAGCCCAACAATGACAAACGTTATCTTTCAGTGGCAATCCCCAACACATACACTTAGGATTCGTACGGATTTGTATACGGTTTGTATATACCTAATCTAGTTTAAAATTTGTAGTTCAAATTTCAAAAGCATAAAATTTCAATTATCTCCAAATAATCATTTATTAAATATAACGATACGTGAAACTTGTTTTAGAATATATCAATGATGTATCCTAAAACGATTGTCGTTAGCCTACTCCGAGCGTTCCCTTGTATGTTGTTGTTGGCCATTTTCGGTCAATGTCGAACATAGATGTATATCACAAGCGCATGAAAGTTTCTTGATACACAGATTTTTGAATTGCTAAGCAGTCCGAATCGGGAGAGAAAAGCTATCCGCAGCGCTTACAGCCATAGGCATAACTGGTTCATTGGTCATCAGTCGCATGAAGTCGGTATGATCTACGTTCAGCGGGCAAACGTTTCATTAGCTCTTTTGGCTTGGACGCCTGACAAGGTGCCTCCAAAGTAAGCGCTCAACAGCAAGTTCATCCTAACTCGTGGAGTCAATGCCGGGTACAAAGAGCGACTAAAGCACATGAATGCGCTCCGGATGACCTAATATTCTGCTTCCGTAGTAGTGATATGCTTATAGGATACCTATAGAATAATTCATGTGGCAATATTTGAGTAAACAATTCTCAACCCTTTTGTAAATGTCTCTGGCAGCATTTTGACACAAAGATTAAGCTTTCACAGCTTCACCTCGCTTGCTATTACATAATAAGTCATTTGGTGAAGGGATAACATACATGTGCCTGTGAAGTTCCTGGCACACAAGTGGGAAACATCGTTAATATTTCATCCAAGACAATATTTATCGATTTAATCTGGATATATAAAATTCAGTGGAATGTGTTAGATAACTCACATAGGTGTTTGAATTCTTGAAGCATAATGACCTAGAAAAATAATGCAATTCGTACGATTCGACAAATTTTGTGAAATACTACATGAATTTGAGCAATCAAAATATCTTTCCGTTTTTCGTTATATAACTTTTAACTAGATTGCAAATGTTAAAATTCTATAGATATTACAATTATCGCTGTTAAGAAACATTTAGTTGTAGCCACAATAATTTGTACGTGTATTTTTTTGTATAAACACCACAGGTGTTTTTAAAAGTAGGCACAAGTGACCTGACGCGTGTTTGGATTATTTTGAGCTTCGACACTTTTGGATATAAATTTATTACTTTGCATCAGTGTGATTTTTGGATATTTATCTGAAACTTTGCTACGATGGATCTATTCATATAAGAATTACCTATCTACGACTTGTCTCTCTTTGTGTGCAGCAACAGTGGATTTTTGCTGTTCGTTCGTTAATCGATCAAGCTTGTGTGTTTCTGCTGTTAGATTTACCCATCAGTGTTTAACACTGTGGGGAACTACTCGGGGGATTACACAATGTGTAATCAATTTCTTACCAACATTCGCAACGAAAGACTTACAACTCGCGGCTAAATCTGGTGACTAAATATATTTAAAACTCGTCACGTCGCGCCAACTCTACGCAATAACACATCCAACAACCCCCGTCGTAATGCTTATTTTACCACTTTGTTTGTACTTTTGGTTGACCCCGTTAAAATTTAGCAATATAAGTATACCTTAGTTTATCGGTATACAACTTTTTCAAGGATCAATGAAACTGATTTTACTGTCTCCACCTGATGACGGCAAACAATCAGAAACCGGTAGTGCTGTGTAATGCATGGTGATGTGAGCACCACAATATATTGGTTTATACAATCTGCTGTTCGCGAAACATATGTCAACTGTGAGAAAATGGTTGGTGATAAGGTGAAGTCTGTCAAGCGTAGCAACTTCTCACACACTTGCCACGCAAAGTGCGACAAAACATTGGCCACGGAGGCGATAACGATCCTAATTGATGAAATCATTCCTGTGGTATCCCAATTTTGTTAACGTTGTCGAACAAAAGAATACGAGGGTTTGCCTGATTCAAAAAGTGTCCAGTAACGCAACCTGGATGATAGTGTGCTGAGCTTAGATCACAGCATGCAAACATTGAAGGCAACATTTTAAACTCTATTTACATCTCAGTTCTTTAGGTTTGCCGATACAACAATCGAAAAATCAGAAAATACAGTCTGTAATGCCAACCAGATAAATTATTTATATCTGCAGAACAATACACGTGAACGCTCAACTGTAGCGGAGCGCTCTCCTCATCAAGACTAAACCTTTATAAAACTGACTATCAACGCCATGTCTGACCTAAGCTCCTCCTAAATTAAAATGGTTATGAAGACGAAGCTGTCCGCTCATCTGAGGTTTCGGACGAAACCATCGTATTCAAATCTAAGGGAGAGACAGGACCTCGAACAATGGTCCAACGTCTATACGATGACGGGTTCGGAATTCATCAATTCTACAGCAGTTTCACGTTTCGTTGGCCACCAAGACTTCCCGCATTTCGGTGAACCATGTCTACTGAAAACTATACCGTGAGAACAATATGGAAACTGTTCTTTCAAATTATTACTAGAAATACACGAATCTATGTCAACAAACACTGGTGGGAAGGAAAACGATGTCTCGATGTTCATAAGAAGAGCAAAGAGCACAGTCTAATCTTTCTAGGCACTTCAGAGGCTACAATCACGAGGGGGCTCTAAACCACGACACTACTACAATCAGGGGTTTCACATCGCAGAAGCGATAGGAGGCGAGAGTGTGTGGTTGAGATTACCTTCAGGATACCCCGGTCATCAAATTACGAAGATGATGGACCACCTGCTTTGAAACTTCCTTCCTAACAAGTGCTATGACAGACTTCGTCTGACATACTTGGCGACTACACAGGAAAAATATCTAGAATAACCATATTAAATGCACTCCCAGAAACACGGTATATCATTACCATTGTGAGATAATGAAAATTCAAACTCAGAAGACTCTTCTAAAAACCACAAATGTCCTGCTCTCGGTGGGTCAAACGCATAGACACCATCCACATATCATTGCTACATACCAAAACTAGTATTAACTGTTTATACACTAATGTACAATTCTTGCGGAACCAAATAGCTGAAATAACTCAATTCAGCAATCAGGTTTCTGCTGGCATTATCGCTTTAACCGAGAACCGGTTCCATGTTCATATGAATGATTGCGCACTGGCAATTCCCACAATGATCCTGCATCAGCGAGACCGCTCATGAACAGGTGGTGGAGTATCTGTGTATTACCACGAGCTTCTTTACTGTACAACTTATTCTGATAACAGTTTGAGCTAGAAGATATCATGTGGTGTAGTTTCGCACGGAATCCGAAGCAAACTGCACCATGGTGCTAATTTTCCGGTCACCCACCTCATCAGACACTCACTATGAAATGTTGCTTGAACTAATGCGTCACGCCGGATATCTGAGAGAAAACCAGCTACCCATAATTAGTGATTTTAACATTCCACAGCTCTACACCAAATGATTGCACCCGCAGCAATCCATTTAATACAAAGTCCGCGAGATTATTAATCTCATTCCACTTTACATCCACATAAATTCTTTTACTCTGCAGAGAGGCCCCGACCAATCTTCAATCCTAGATTTGATTCTAACTTCCGAAGCTACAGGAATTGAGTCACCGCAGTATCATAGACTTCTGAGGTTAAGTGACCACCTCGATTTATTCTTCGAATTCGTGTGCAGTGACAGGGGGCATCTAATGACGTCAAACTCATCAGTAGGGTCGATTACTTTAGACTTCACGAAGCACTCGAGATGCTAAAGCAGAGGCATCTCAATCTTACGAATTTAGAAGCACACTATTTCAGCCATTTAAGATAAATCCGTATGAAAATAGTCGAAAATTCAGCCTATATTCGAAATGAAAAGTTAGAATATTTTGTTTCAAACTCCTCTCGGAAGTGGATAGCTGTGCGAAATTCGGAATGGGCTACACACAGGTTCATTTGAAAAGACATATCTTAGAAACAATTTAAAAATATCCGGAAATGGTGACGTCCTTAATTCGTGAAGACAAGCAATATCGCCTCTGGATACTCATAGGCCAGATGGAACGACCCCTTAAGATACTATACACGATCTTAAACAAAGCGACTAAGTTTTAACCGGAAGTTCTTCCTATTCAGACAGCGGATCGATTGACAAATAATGTCACGGACACAGCTGATGCTCTAGTAAAATTTATGCACAAGACTTTTGTCCAACGGATGCGACAATTCCAACACGTTTGCCACGATCAATAGAAGTGTAATTCCCAAGTGATATCGATAAGAATCCTACGGTTGTGCAAACGCATTTACGCAGAGTAAACTTTCACAAATCCATGGACAATGACGGAAAAACGCTAGTTATTATGATGTCATGCGAGCTGGAGCTTTGCGGCCGACTATGTGATATACTTGAACACACTCAATACGGGAATGCTTCCAGATATTACACAAATCTACAATGGTTGAAGTCGTTCGAGTCCAGCCAATTACCGCCATGTGACGCTTCCTTCGGTAATTTCTGAAGTATTAGAACGCCTGGTAATTGAAAGTGTTATCTCCATCAACATCATCATGAAGCACAAGTCTGGAGCCAGACAAAGTGCCAAGCAATATGAGGAAAAGCAGATAAGCAATCACGTGGAAAAGGGAAAGCAGGTAAGCTGAATATGCGAAAGCAAATGCGCAAAAAGCAGCTTGTTTTTGTAGTTTCACTGCATGCGATTTTGTGATTTTTTTGTTTTTTTATATAAAATAATACCTGTTAATAAATTATGACACACATTGAAATACATTGCCGCCATATCTCATGAGGTTTCCAGCCAAATATTAGGTGGAGCTTTTGGACCCAACGTATGCAAATGAATACGCCCAACTGGAAAGTCGGTGTCTTGATCGACACGGTGATCATTCTGCCGGCTGCTTTGCTGCTTGACTGATAACACCACCGGCTCATTCTGGCAGGGGTTTTGTTCGACTGGCGCAGTGTCACGCGACAAATTTAGTAGCCTCTGGCATTCGGTTGTTATTGACGTCATGTTGATTTTCGGATTTAGATCGAGTAGTGAGGGTAGTCTTGTGCGAATCTCTTGATCCTTCTCTGATTGCAGACCACATGCTTTTCCTGCATAAGTTACAAATTCATCGCAATCCTGCTTGATCAATTTCATGCAGTTATACCGTCTGTTAAATAAGGAAGACTGTTCGCCGAAAATTTCTTTGAAAATTGATTGAAAAATATATTTGAATCTCTTGAACCGAGATTCGAAGGTGAGACCGCTGTCCGGGTCGTAATTGAATTTGGGGATGCTGTTGATGATTGCATCCACCAATGGGTTTTGTACGTCAGTCTTCTTGTCTTGATAAATAACACTCAGTTTTTTCAAAAGTGTCTGCATCAAACGGGCTTGAGCTTCTTCGAATTGGCGTTGCATTTGCTGAAGTATTGATTTTACTTCTTCTGATGTGATTGCCATTTCGAATTGTTGGGTTCTTTGCTCCCCGTCGCCAGTTGTTATGTCTGTGCTGCCGACAGGGGTGCCCCTCCTAACACAACTGAGCCTAGCGCTACGGTGAGTTTCTTCAACCCAACGCGCCACGCCATGACCTGGCCAACCGATCGTTTCTCGCAGCTTCTGCCAGGCTCTGCGAATAATGCGCGGTACAGTAAACGTTGTGTAGGCATTCGTAAAATATGTCCCAAACATCGCAAGCGAGTAAGCTTCAGCATTTCTTTCAGTCCTTGGCCACCTGGTCCTAACACCCGCTTGCAGAATCTATATTTGTAACAAGATGCAGCCACCGAATGCGAGCAATCCTACGCAGGCAACGGATGTCAAAAACAGAAAGCCGACGGACATCTTCCGCTCGGATAGACCAGGTTTCTCAGACATAAAGTAGTGTAGCACGCACCGGACTTTAGTATGGAGTGAAACATCGCGTCGACGCCACAAGTGCCAAAGGTTAGCAAACGCTGCATCCGCTCTGCGAACACGATGTGAGATCTCGTCCTCAACACAACCGCCAGCAGAGATACAACTGTCAAGTTAAACAAAGTTGTCGACCAATCTAAGATTGACATCGCACACAATTATGTTCTGAAGAGAGCAGCTCCAATCCTGGGTAAGTTATGTACACTTGTTAGGCGCAAAGTACCTTGAAGCATCAAGTGCGAAGCGGTCCATAACGTGTTGCATTATATGAGGGTCATCTCCCAGATGTGCGATGTCATCCACATACTCTAGATCGGTAGCTCTCTCGCCCGGCACAAGTTCAAAACCAGCGCCCAGACCAGTTAGAGCTTTCTTTAGGACATCGTCGATCGCGAAGTTAACAAGGAATGGCGAGATAGGGCAGCCCTGCCGCACCCCGCTGGAGATATTGAACGAGGACGACAATTGTCCGAACACTGCTCGAAGTTTGTCAATATAATGCTCTCAAGATCCAAACATACTTCTCGGGCACTCCATGTCTCATCAAACAGTTCCAAAGACTTTCGCAATCGATTGAATCGAATGCCGCTTTGATGTCAAGGAATACCACGTTAGTTGGTCTACGAAATGCATGGCGTTATCAGGCACCTCGGGAGTCATGAATTTCCTTCTCAAACACAACATGGGTTAATAGAAACATACTCAAGCGTTCGTCGTATATCAAGCATATCCTGGATGGACAAAGTGACTAATGTTGAAGTTATTTGAAACGCAGGTCTACAGAGCATGTTCACCCTACTACAACAGCGCCGCTTGCGGTGGCTTCACCACGTCTGCAGAATGGAGATGGTCGTATTCCGAAAGATCTACTCTATGGTGAGTTGCAATCAGGAAGCCAACCACTGGGAAGATCGCAATTGCGGTACAAAGACGTTTACAAAAGATTTATGAAAGCTCTTTGCATTAACATAAACGCCAACGGTGACCCAGAAAGCCGTACGAAAAAATTGAGAAAGCTGTACGAAAGGTCTAACTGCAAAGGAATGTGCTGTGACCTGTCATGTCTGCTCAGGCAAATTACACGTTAGCTGCGATACGACCTTGAAGAAATAAGCAATAAGTGTAATTAAAGACGATTCTATCGCGGGAATTAGCTATAACTGCTCCGAATGCAGACAGAATTCACGCGGTCTCTGCGACCCAGCAAATGTAGTAACAACCAATCAGGGTCTGATCTTAGAGACGGAAATGGTCACCTGTCAATCATGCTATAAAAAAATCGAACTTAAACTCGATTCCTTGCTAAAAACTCGCATGTACTCAAACAAACAACAAACTACAGTTGAATTTTAAGGAATAACAGCTATTTCTGACAAAACGAGAAGGAAAAAAGTGGACGATAATAAACTCAGCAATACATTTCCTGACGCCAGCACATATATCAAATTAACGGGCATGTAAACCCGGCACAAACACTGAAATCATGGGCCAGCTCAAGGCCATTCAGTTTCCGGCGCTGATAGTAAAGTACATATAGTTATTAAAAAGAATACAAGTGGACAAACTATGAAAACCTCGAACAATCGATCAACCACAGTGTTTCACAACTTACGCGTAATATGCACGAATATAACAGAAACCGATGCTTCACTAGTTGAGGCTCGGAAGCAACTTGAGCTCAAGGCGTGGTTTTATCCGTGAAAAATGATGAAAATAAAACAGGTTACACCCACTTCAGTAAATCGACTTACTAGAAATCGTGATTCGCCAAACCGGGACAAACAACGATTTCTTAAAGTAACCGAAAACAATGAAAGGGACTTGGGAGATAGATTGCTAAATGCATATCACGCTATTAAGTAATTCTGAAACACCTTGCCGCATCCACCTCGATATTCATTGGTGTGAGATATACGGCAAAACCACCAAATGTGAAAACCTTTCCTTCCGTAGTCTCATTGTACTTGGGGTTCCGGGAACCATAGTTGATTCTACCATTTACGAACGCGCTAGCTACGATCCTAAGCGTTGGAGATTTCTGACAGAAATAATGAACAATCCCGAGCTCTTACGTTCGACAATTTCCGTCTACCACGATTGCCTAAGTACAGTAGAACTGGTCAAAATCCGCTGAAGGTGATCATTTTAAACATGGCCGATAGACTAAGATGCAAGTGCAAAGCCTTGAAACATAAGTTACCGTAAGGGGTTATCTTATCTAATCTCAGCGTCAAAGTACGTGACAACGCAAATTCCGTCAGATCCGGAACCGATCAAAATCCGAATCGACAACCTGATACAAATTCCGATTCTGACATCGAAGCAATATCAACAGGAACAAATTTGCCCACCCACAATGTTTGATACTAATGACTACCAGAGCTCAAACGCGAAAAACGTGTTAAATCCGACTCCAGAGACGTAGGACACTAACTTTAGTTCAAACCCCGTCATTACTCATGAAAAATACGACCAAGTGCAAACAACCTTATCAACAAATTAATCGAACTGTCTGAGATTTCTAATGAAACGGCGCCAGACATAGTTGCAATAACAGAAACGTGGTTTCATACCTCATTGTCTGAAAGTGAACCAGCATGTCTTTATTCCGGCGTGAGCATTTAGGTGATGGAGGAGGAGCAGTATTCTACTTCAAGCAATCGTTTATCTGTAGAGTTTTGAACGACCATACCCTTGATATACCCGACACACTTTAGTGCACTTTGACTCTTACTTCAGGAGACCATTTTATTATTAGCGTGATCTATCATTTTTCAACAGCAACTCTCGACCTAAACAATAAACTGATTAATGTAACAACGCGGTACAATACATCAAAATTGATAATGGGGATTTCAACTTTCCACAGCTTTATAGCCGGGATGATCGTCCGTCAGAGACACATAAATATGAACTTCGAGCCGTCTTCGATTACGCGAAGCTTTATAACCACATTTTATGGATTTACTCGTATGAGGGGATGAGACCGGCCGTCTATCTTGGACCTAATACTTACATCAGATCCAACAGCTGTAGGGAATATTATTTATAAACCGCCAATCGGACGAAGCCATCACGTTGTACTAAAATTCGAGCGCTAGACGTAACCGTGACGGAAAGAAATACTTCAGAAGGTTGAACTACAGTGCTCTGTGTGCCGAGTTAGAGAAGCACTATTTTCGCACAACTGGATTACTCCGACCCGGATAGTCAACAACGCTCTCTCTTACAGCACCTGAAATCTATATTGGAGGAACATTCAATGTTCGTATTGTAGAAAACTTTTTAACGTAATAAATATATACTACGAAGCAGGACTAAAAGTGGATGAAACAAAGGACAATAGCATGGTGTTTCACAAGGCTACCAACACAGCTGATTCTTGGGCACAATTAACACGACTGCGATAAAAGTTATCAGCTTAATTCGGGATGATAAAATGCTTTTCAATCGCAATTGATTTCTCAGTTGCACCAGAATCCGAAGCACTTATATAGAATCGCAAACTATAGAGTGAATATTAAACCAGGAGTCTCTGCCCTAAATAATTCGTCCGGCTTCACTGAATCGATTAAAATGACCGCCGACTGCCGTCCGCTGACCGCAGAATTTTATGACGGAGTTTTTGCGCTGAAATCCACGGAGCCTGATAAGGAACCAATCATTCAATTTGACTGACCGACCTTGAGTGAAGTATTGATTACTCCGACGGTGGTAGCGCAGCATTTACGAAAATTAAACGTAAGGAAATCTCCAGGACCAGACGACATAACTCCAAATCTGCTCAAAACCTGCCATGCGCAGCTCTCTGAACCTCTATTCTGCATGTTTAATAATTTGCTCCAAGATGGTGTGGTGCCAAAAGACTGGATATTGGGACAAATAACCTCAATTTACAAAGGCGGTTGCCGTTCTGATGTTAAAAATTACAGGACGGTGATATTGCTGTCTTCAATATCGAAAGATTTTGAGCGAATAAAAATCAAAGAAATATTGAAAAATCTGAAAACGAACAAAATTTTGACAGTTTCCCTACAGGGATTTCGTAGAAATCGCTGTTGTCTAACACATTTGCCGACAATCCTAGATGATTTGACGTTGGTTGTAGATTCGGGGGCTGTATTCATGCGTGCTACCTGGACATTTCGACAGAGTTTATCATAATTTACTCTTGAACAAGCTAAAGTAACACGGTATTGTTGGAAGACTCTATGAATTGATACGTGATTACCTCAGCAACCGACACATCAGAGTTCATGTGCACAGCCTATTATCGAAGAAAATCGATGTCACTAGCGGTGTTCCACATGGATCTGTGCTTGGACCAATACAGTTCCTAATTTATATGAACGATTTGCCAAAACCAAAATGATAGTAAGATTGTTCTGATTGCTGACAATATAAAAGTACGGAGGTGAATCAACTATGCTGATAATTGTATTTTACTACAAAACTATCTGAATGCTTTATACAATTGGTCATCCGAAAATAAACTGCCATTTAATACGCAAAAATTCGAGATCATTCAGAACGGTCGTGACCTTGGTTTTTTCCTATCCATAAAAGCTCGGTGACAAAATCCTGGAGTACACCGAAGAATAAAACGACCTGGGTTGTCTGGATTTGCGGTTTAAAAAATGGTCTACAATGCGAAGCCATTTACAAAAGCGCATCTTGGCTGCTCGGCATGTAACAGCGGATATTTGGACGTTTTTCCCCATTGTGTTTTCCTCTCATGATGAACACATATATACACCGGATTGTAGACTATGCTGCTCAAGCCTGGACACCATGGCTCCCAAAAGACATTTTAATTCTGGATCTCATATATCAGAGAGCCTTTAAGCTTGTTAATGGACTCGAAAATACGCCATTCGCCTAGCGACTCAGACGATTGGAGCTGAGGACACTTGCACAAAGGAGAATGCGAGGTGATTTCATCTTCGCATACAAAATACTTAATACTGTTTCTCACCCCCTGGAAATATTATTCCACCGCAACAGCAACAGCCGTGGTCATGGTTGCAAGTTGGAAATACCAAACTCCAAACGGAACGCGCAGGTATTTTTATTCGGTATGTGTGTGATATGTTTGTAATTCCCTACCTGCTGATTTGGTAAGCTCAAACAGTTTATCTATGCTCAAATAGAAACTGACGATTATATGAGAGCTAATCCAAATTTTGCTACCAACTATTAATAAACAATCTTCGTCCCATTTATTTTGATTTTATTAATACACATATAAACATTTGTACCTATTGTTCGACTCTATGGTTTATGTAAAGTTAATAGCTTTTTCAACCATAAATCTTGAATCTTGAATCTAACCCCCTCAGCCGGGAAGAACTTGCTCTTGACATCTCACATTAGAGGCATTTTAAAAGCTGCAGCTGGGGAGGAGCAGATACTGCTCTTAAATACTAAACGCAGATCACGAAGCCGGCCTGCAACTGACACCCATAGACCGAGTTCTGCCTATCGTTGCAAGCGCTGCGGGAGAGATTTTTCCTACCGAATCGGACTGTTTAGTCATTCGAAATGCTGTGAAACATGAAAAAATATCATGCGATTCGATGTACCTCTATGGTCCACAGCGACATAAGGAGGCCAACAACAACTCAAGTTCTTCTAACTTGCTCAGGACTTTAAACGATTGGACGCAAGCAATAGACAAAGGGCCTTCAATACATGCCTGTTCCTCAGATATATCTGAAGCTTTCGATTGAGTTGATCACTCCTTACTACTTTAAAAGCTGCGGGATGTTGTCATCACTGGAAATCTACTAACATGTTTCGAAAGTTACCTGTGTGAACGCAACGCGAAAGTCAGAATAGATAGCGCAATTTCACGAAATTTTGAAGCAACGAGCGGTGTTCCAAAAGGTTCAGTACTCGGTCCAATACTGATTTATATTTATAAAGGATCTAACGAAATTGGTATGATGCAAACTTATTATTTTTCCCGATGATGTAAAAATTTGGATGAAGTTTATCTCAGTTGAGGATAGCCTGGTTTTACAAGCATACTTAAATAAGCTGCACCCATGGTAAATTCAAAAGAAGCACCCTTCAAATTCCGCAGGTGCAACATGTTGCAAATTTGGAAACCTTTCTCGTTCGCATAATACTTGTCAGTCAGTATATCGCAAAAAGATCTCGGTATCTGTGTAAAACGGAAATTTGAAACAAAGTGCAGTGTTAGGCCTTCTATAAGCGGGCATGCATCATACTCTGCTTACTCAGACTACTCAATACATGCATACATCCAGTTGTGGACTATACAGTACAAGCTTGGACAACATGGATGGGAAAAGTTATCTCGCTCTTAGAATCTATTTATAATAAGGCAACTAGAATTTTTACCGGATTGCATAAACTACCATTTGAGCAGCGACTGACTAGACTTGGATTGTGAATTCTCGAGCGCAGGCGCCTCACAGCTAAACTAATGAAGGCATACCAAAAAATTCATACGGCGTCCCACCATCTCAGACACCTATTTAAAATTGATTTCAATTTCCAGACACGCAGTCACAATCTTCCCCTTCAAAGCCACACAATCTCAATGATAATGTTCCGGTAACTTTTACACAGTTCGTGTGTGTGCTTTTTCTGGATCAGCTTACCGCTTGAAATTGTTTCCTCAGGAAAAAATGTTGGCCCCAGTTTACTAAAATCCCGTAATGCATCCATTTTTACACACAACTGGCCACTTTTCATATTACTACTTAAAAACAATAATAGTGATAATGTATCACTGCCTCATTTGTTTATTGCATTTAACGACGTTTATCCAAGCTACGCTTATCTGATTAAGGGAGACTGCACCTCCAAGTATAGGTAGTGCTGATGATCTTTTCTTTCGAATGGATGTCCATATTGCATACCTCTTGCATTAACCGTGAAATATTTTTATCAACGTCACTACAAACTACGTTTATCTAATTATTCGGTACATATTCTTGCGATTGTCTGTGTTATAAGACTGTGATATTTCAACTCTTTTTTATTCGCAATGTCTAGAAATCAGCCCTAATTCAAATAATTTGTTGACTTATTTTCTTTTTTGATGTCAAGCATCAAACTTTTTGTTCTGAAGAGTCTTTAACATGTTTCCATGTCTTACACTTTATATGTTGCGCATTTTCTAAATTTTGAAATATTTACATTTTGCTGTTTAACCGGGTAAGCCTTTAAATGAATATTAGAGCAGCATGATATAGAAACATGCAGGCTGTCTTATAATTTGTTTTACAACGGTTAACTTTCGCTTCGGTAATATTATATGTTGCCGTAATTTCGAATCGTTTTTGGCTTTCAAAAATATTAAAATATTGTAAAAATAACCTATATTGTCAGGTATTTTAGATAGAGTATATTCTCCGAAAATCAACAAGAACTCTTAATTTGATATTACGCATAATATATACAACAGACAATTAAATCTCAACAGGTCAACGTAGCTGATGGTGGTTGGTTATGTTGAAAATGAAATTTGATTTATCAAACATTTTGAAATCGTATATAATATTTTATGGTGCTCAAATAACCATTAGTTAAACTCCGCAACCGGTTTCTTGCTGTTTGTCGTCTTCAGGTGGTCAGTAACATCGGGTTCAGTGAGACTTGAAATAATGATTAAAATAGGTAATCTGACTTACACTGACTTGCAATTTTACTGTAATCCTTTATATCCATTTTTATGTCCGTTATGATGAATTGATATTTTTTCAAAATATCAATAGAATTTCATTTTATTTATCAACTTGTAATATGTGAAACAATTTTCATTAAATTTAACTTGAATATAAGAGGTTTTTCCTTTTTATAGTCTTTACTAATATTCAGAAATTTGTCGCGGGCTACTGAAAAATTATCTTAGAAAATGGGTGACATTTCCTCCTGTTCATTTCATCCTGTTCAAAGATTGATTAAGAAATTTAGAATGTAAAAATACAAACATTCTAGAAATGTTTGACAAGCTTGACTTTTGATCGACCTAGGTGTCATAAATCAACATCAATAAATCAATGGTTAGTTCCCCAACAGTTGACAATTACCAACGCAACGGACATTAAGAAAGAATGATTTTGTTCAAATAAACACAATCTTCAATTAGACTGCGAGTTGTTTTATTCGATTGTTTATAATTATAGTGAAAGTACTGCGTGTGTGAAACAAAACGTTCGTCGTTCGCAAGCGTTTGATTGCGGTCTGGAAATCATTCAGCGTATTTGTAGTTGAACATGATTAATTTCGATTAACCAATTTAAAAGTGGCTTGAGATACTGATTTTTATTCAGAGCTTACAGAATCTAAGCAAACTGTCTACACATCTATAAGCATCTGGCGATCTTGCTCAAGGATCACCGTGATTCTATATTTGAAAATCGAAAGCAATCGTTTAGTGTTGTTAATGTGCAACTTTGTTTTAACTCTTTCAACCTATCCGAGATATTCATATAATCTTACAATCTCCGCTTGATTACGTGACCAGACTAATCTGAGTAATATTTCATGGAATTCACAAAACAATCGAAACTAAGCTCAACTTTCACACGGAAACTTCGAATTTGATTTTTCACAAGCGAATATCAGTATCTGCTTGTTTCTACTTATCAAGCATGTAGTACTTATCGAAGGCAATTTCCTTTTTAAATGAATTGCGTTGAATCATTTGATTAGTTACGTTCAGTACCGGTCAGCATGTGCTGAGTAACTTAGCTATTAGTTGAAACATTGCATTATAGTCTATCCTTTCCAAATTTAGCCACGTTTTTCAATGAAATATCTGTTGCCTACAAACTTTTATTTCAAAATTACACAGTTCAAAGCACACTTCGAAATTCTCTTCAATTCATTCGATTATCAAGTATGTATGTTTCATTCTACTAAAATTTATTTGCATATTCGCAATCCATTTTATTAATCGAAAAAACGAATTTGATTATGGGATAACGATGAAAAATAATTTTTAGATATTATACTCCAGGCATATGAAATGAATAAACTTTTGTAGTGACAATGATTCGTTTAATTGAATGGTTCAAAGCAACAACGAAGTTACAATTTTGGCATCGGTGTCCTTGTGCGCTTTAAGAATGTAAACATTTAAATAAAAAATGTATTTTAGTTTACAAAATTATTTAAAGAATATTATTGACATTGAATAACAAAACGTATGTTTATTTTCCACAGCACGCACGCCACACAAACATTTATCTCGTTAAATAAATGAAAGAAAACATGTTCAACTGGAACCTGAGCATTATATGTACTAAATAAATTTTAACCACTATAAATATTAACAACGAATAAATGTTGTCTCAAAAAGGTTGAAAAAATTATTTAATTTCAAATTATTCTAAACTGAATATTTTTCTTGTATATTAAGTAAACCGTTGAAAATTAATGCATACACGGGAAACTGGTCATCTAATCATTGTATTAATACATCAATTCATACGTTGTTCTGTTACGATTGCTTCGAAACGGATCTCATCCAATGGTGGTTTGTAAGTTTAACATTTGTCTAGTATTAATTCGTTGTTTTGAATCATGCGAATTATAATCGTACTGAGTACAGAAACTGTAGGTTTCAGACGGAAAAGCATGTATCACTAGCTTCCATTATCTTTGTTTATTGTATCTTGTTATCAGAAAAAGTTATTGATACCATAATTCCTCTGGGATAAATCGGATTCAGCTTATAAATTATATATATATATATATATATATATATATATATATTATATATATCGTTAAATGACTAGCCTCTTAGCCTCTGTGATGTGAAAAATCATATTCCGATATATCTACCATTTACTATTATGGATATGATCATTTAGTTATTAATTATTTAAAGGCATTGATCACTAATTTTATTTTTCGGAAATCTTATATTAGATATAATAAACTTAACTTGTAGACACTGTCGCGTGAAATATTCTGGTAGGTTCAACGAGAAATAAACGTAATCCTGTGCTTTTAGAATTCTAAATCATAATAAAAACAAATTATACTAAAAACGTATTTTTGGAAAAACTTGACTGTGTTAGTAATCTAAAAATTTTCTATTTCAAAATCATTTCTCTAGAAATCCAGTTTGATAGTTGCCTATGTCCGAAAAGGGTATTCGCCAAATCTGAGGTATTGTTTAGAATAGTCTAGAATGGTTAAAAGAACTATTTGATTTTGTTTATTTATCAATTTTGCCTAAATGAATTGGTAAGCGTTTTTCATTCCCACATACTAAACTTCATGACATTAACAGGAAAACCATTCTAGCATACAAAGACCATTGCAAATGGATAAAACAATCAAAAGCTGATAACAGATGAATGGATTTATATACACAATTTGGCCAATTTAAGCAAGATGCAACCAATGTAGGCGTAGTAAGATCGACTCAGCTAAGAACTACCAAAACTACCGAAGAAAATTTATCCGATGGCAAAATTTTCAAAACATTTGGACCGTCTCATGGCTCACTGAAACTAAGCTTAGTGTTTCTACCTAACGACGGCAAACAGCCAGAAACATGTTTTGGAATGTAAGTGCTGTGGATGTGGGCACCACAATACATTGACCGTTTTGAGCGTATTGATAATAAATCCTATTATTTATTTGAACGTTGTGGTTCGTCAATCGAATCCGTTTCACAAGAAGAATCCACGTATAACTTTGTTAAACATTTCATTCTTTTTTCAATGCTCTCTGAAACTAATATCATTCTCTCCAACGAAGACGACACACAGCAAGAAACCCGTGAAATAAAACGCTGGTTATATGAGCAGAACGATAGGGTGGTTATTTTGAGCTTTTTCGAGCACCCAAACGGAATTCACTCTGTGATTTTGTATTTGAAAATCCCGGTTTGTCCCAACATCATTATTCACTAGTGGCATTCCAACAAAACTTCGTTTGTCACTTCACAACTGTTTGAATGTATGGTGCCTATCTCCACATGAGAACAGTAAACAGCCAGAAACTGGATCCGGTGTGTCATTTCATGGCGCGCGAGCATTACAATACATTTCCATTACCTATTCCTAAAATGAATCAAAATCAATTGAAAACCATGGAGGCACACTGATAACCTAATCAACATTCAAGAGACATGCCTCGTGTTAAGACAGCTACACTATTTTTCATTTAAAATATTTTTAAAATCAGTCCATTTGTTTATCTGTTCTATCGGTCAAATAATGGATATATGTTTGAATTTAATTCTTTAACAGCAAATTTCATGATCTTAGATGAAAAAATTATTAATTTTTTGAGTTTTCTTCTAATGTTAGACTTAGTGGTATTACTTCATAAAATTTAAACCTATTATCAATCTATCTATGATTTAAACTTGATAAATATCTTTACTGGGCACTAACAGCTTTACTTATTGATCTAATTCTCGATACCAGAACACAAAAATTATCTACATAACCAACGGACATCCAATGCGAATGAAAGGACTGCATAAATAGGACTATTCAAATATCATAGCCTTCGTGAAATTTAAAATACATTGATCAACTTAAGCATTTAGCATCTATTGATTTAGAAATAATAATAACATAATTGTCGTGTGAAGTTCTTAGTATTACAAGTAGGGTATATGTTATGATTCATCAAGGATTCATATGATTGTGATGTTGTTCACACGTTTAATTGAAAAATAAATTATTTTAAAAATGTTTAAAGCCTCTTATTTTATTCCAACTGAATTGAATTAAATATTATTATACGTTTTAAATAAACGTTCAAAAAATCAATGATGTTTCATTTAATTACATTGCACAGCTGACACACTATGAAATATGTAGATAGACCGAATTTCATTTGTCTGTAAAGTGGACAAATCAACATTATTTTCGAATAGGTTTTAAATATTTAACCATTTTAGAACGATAAAGTTCTGAAGAAACAACAAGATGTTTTTAATTTCGAATAAATGGTCATCATGTGTATGAATAAATAGACATAATATAACGACAATTAATGGATTTCTTTCAAATTGGGGGAATAAACATTTCACATTTCATATCGGTAAATGACACGCATCGTTCAAATGTTGTAAGATTATACGATTATATAACAAATTTGATATCAAACGATTGCAGCACATCAATGAAAACGTTAACTTTTGGCAATGGAATCTAATCAAATAAATAGACAAGAGCAATTGACTATTAATCAATAGAGTATACCAAATGTATGTAACTAGGGGATGTGAATCGACACGAGTTCAAATAAGGGTATTTGACGTGTGAGCATTTAACGATATTGCAGTCCGTATGCAATGAATCAGGTATCGGCAATGCTTTTTAAGTTGGGATTATGAACTTCATTAATCATCATATGTTCCATGGAAATAGACACTGATGAATAAAAAATTATTAAAATGTGATATTTATAATCGATGTAAATTTATTACAATAGCACAAATACTGATCTGTCATTGGTATTAAATTTAAAGCAATGGTTACTAGTCAGAACAGGGAATCCGAATAATTAGTTATAATAATTAAATCTCAATTAATATGCTGTATATGCAGGAGAGTGATACAATCTAGCAGAGCCGAAAATTAATATATCTTGGAGAAAGGTCAGAGCATTGACATTTTTGCTGTTGTTGTACTGTGCTATAGAAACTAAGCATATTTGGAGAGATGTCTGAGATTGGTTAAAGCAACTAAGGTTGAGAGACATGAAATGGATTCCTAAAACATCAGAACATTTAATTCAATGTTTTTGTGCTCCACGAAGTTATTGTTGCACCAGTTTTACTTAATTTCCGATTTTTAATTTTGCAAGACCCACTTAATATAATATTAATGTTTAAATTGAATGACAGCCAAAAGTCAAAAATAGGAGTGAGCGCAGTGGTTAAATGTGAATGATCGAATTCTTCTTCTCTCAAACAAGAACAAAATAATCTATTTGATTTTGCATTGATACCATTATTATTATAATCTTACACATGTAATTCACAAATCAAGTTTTGAGACAATTGTTATCTATTTGAAATCTTTAACATTAATCATATTTCGAAAGAAAATTGTAAGATATTAAACAAAAGTTTTCTGCCATTGATTTTACTAATATTTTTATTTCCAAACAACCCGATTCCCGAAAGTAGTAATCACGTGCACTTTCTGTAATTGTTTGTTGCTATGAAGTAGCGAAAACGATACATTTCGTTCTATTTATGTCTTTCGTCTTTGATTTAGTCTCAATTCATGCCTTTATACATGTAACAAGTTAGTCCTGTTTAAAACTAGGCGGTAAAATTTTCGTTTTTTATTGTGTAAAATGATCCATTTCGAGCCAAAATACACCATTTTCTACCATTCTATGCTATTATTATTATTATTCGAAATTTATTGCCGAAAGAACGACAACGTGTGTGTTAATTATGTGTTATGTTTATTTCCAAATAATTAAACTTGAGCACGTAGGTTTCACATTATACACAATTACGTTACCAATTTACTCTGTTTACAAGCTTACAAATAAATAGCAAGGCGAGTAGTTTATATTGCAGCAGGATAAGAGATTATTCATTAATAAATGCTTAGTCGTGCCAAAGATTCGATGAGATGGCATTTGTCACATTTAATTGAGCTGTATATTGAGTTTCAATTTTTAAATTATTCACAATATTTGTTGACAAATTTAACGAAAGGATAAACACGCAGACCTGATTTCAACTCACTGTATTTAATAGATTCATTACAATGTAAAACTATTGCCATCGACGGAATATAAGTAGGAAATTCAAAACGATTTTGATTGGTCACAACGAAGGCCTATCCGAAAAAGCGACAGCCAAAACTAAGGATTAAATTAGAACATGCATCACAAACTTAAACATCATTCAATGAGTGAAAAAATGAAATCAATGCAACACATCTAGTATTTGCATTTGGAGAAAATATGTAATGGCATTTTTTTGTTATAGAATATAAACGGCACTCTATTTCCTAATATCAGTTATTAATATTGAGTAAAATTTTGGCATCCGGAAATCCTAATAAATCACAAGCTTCTTTTTATCACGTTCCAATGATCTATAAGACCAGACCATGTTTCTGGACTTAGGAGTAAAAACCTGTAACATTAAGAGACATATAACCCAGAAAAATAGTTTATATGAGGGACAGAGTTGGACCACATTCCTTGGGTGTAACTTTTTTCCGGCTGGTTGTTAAGATAGATGGCGAACAAAACATGGTTTAGACGAATGATCTACATTCTCTAATTGGTGAGTAAATGAAACCTAAGTACAGAGCATGGATATTGTTTATGATATTACGATAAATATATAAGGGTTTTTGAACAACAATAACGGGTGTTACTGAATAAGTAAGTGTGTGGCGAGAGTTGCACGATGATAATACATTTTTTCATTTAATTATTTCAAATTAAATGAATATAAATTAATCTTATGTATTTTTATAATATAATGAATTTTGTAGTAGTGGTAGCCTACATTGCTTTGAAATTTAATCAGTAATTTTGAGGACGTAATCCGCATGGCATTTGATAAGAACTACTTTTTGAACCCATTTTAATATCCGATATCACATGTGCTTTAGGCTGACACGACCAACAGGTTCATTCACATGTGTTTATCCATACATATAACACTAAATACGTATTTCCATGCGTGTTGGGCGCAGAGACTACCACACACAAGCGAGAGCACGTCTTTAAAAAGGATGGTCGTACTAGTTTTTTCAACAGTGGCACTGTGGTAGTAGTTCAAATGACAGTACAATACAATTCATTACAGGCCCTCAAAGTTCAAGTCTTGTCTAGCTTAAACTTTAAAGTTTAAGTCACACGGATCCTTGTCACACTATACCTACTTGGTGAGTGTAAACAGCACAAATTCGGTCGTGTGTGTGTTTGATAGAAATGAATGAAAATATGTTTCTTTTCACTTTATTTTTATTTCTAACTCGCCAAAGTGTATAGTACCAATGTGTAGTTTGATCGGTAAAACAATAGTTTACACCAAGAAATGATAGAGATTTTACAGAAATACGGCAAAATCTATACGATGCATCTGACATTAATTGTTTGTAATACTTTTTAGCTGCTGCATACAAAACTATCCGTTTATCCTATTTGATTTAATTCATTTCAACCAAAGTGGAGAGACAGTTAAAACCTAGTGTACAAAATATAAGGGACAACAATGATACAATCTATTTTTCTACTCATTACACAATGACGTTTGACTTATTTAATGGTCACATAATGTAAACTGTGAAACACAGTGTACACGTTACCAATAAAGTGGTCTCAACGATTCAATATAAACTTTCTTTTTCATGATTCTGAGTCCTCGATCGTTTACGAATATTTTCCATTATATTGTTCACTGTTATAATAATGCTTTTTGTCAACAATCACAATTTTATTAATGCTTTTCTACACTGTGAAGTTACCGATGCTGCGATATTAACAAAGGGCACACAACCTCGCGCATATTTTAGATTGATTTCAGGCCAATTATAGGTCACTCACGAAGTGGGTGCGTAATACATTAATTGTTTTTATAATGAGCTAATTAGGAAAATTGTATTGTAACCACTTAGGTAAATAATGTTCATTTTGTCACACGATCCAAAATGTAATAAATCCCCATCCCTAATTTCGCCATTGTTTATGCATATAAACCCCGAGATGACGCAGATTGTTTATGAAATGATTAGTTATGTGATCTAAAACAACTTTTCAAGCAGAATGCCACTTACTCAATGAATATAAATTGTTATAACTGGTTAAATTGTACCCATATCAACAAAAACGTACAAAAAGCAATCTAATTACAAATATTTTAGAATTCTAAAATTCTAATTGAAACGCTAACAAATTTGTTAGTCTTAAACCATCAAAATGTGAAATTCAAATCTAACGCACTGTTACTTTAAGTTTTTCATTCAGACAGTTGTAAGTTTATCCTGGTCCTCTTACAAAATTTTCTAGAAATAATCACAATCAAAAAGAGATTTTAGTTGTCATAAAGAACTTCACTGTATATTTTGAGGATTGTAGTGCGCAGTTAGCCGTATCAACCGAAAACCTTCAGAGAGACATTATATTGAACTTACATCAAAAGATATCTGTTCTCCGGGAATATGGACATCGTCACAACTGGTGCACCCCGTGATGAAAAAATATATGTACAGTGGATAGAGAAATTCATGATATTTGATTTGTATTTCATATTCACGGATTTTGAGTTTGGTTTGACACAGGCTTTCGGTTGAAATCTATCGTCACTTATTTTTCCAAAATGCTCAATTTTATTGAGATATATATTTACATTTGCCAACTTCATCAAAATTTTCATTACTCGAATTTTTTGCAATATATTAGGAGCTTTCTGGTGTGTGTACTGCGAAAAAATTGAATCATTTTCCGAAATTTTCTTAATAACCAATAAGATAATATTATATGTAACAATATTGCATTTTGTATTAATCACCATTTAGAGCACAATCGCCCAAACTGTAACGCCGGTATGATTTCTGTTATATATTATTAAAATATTCATTGTATCCAGTCTCGATGATAATTTAGCACTTCTATATTCTCTCTCGGAATTTTATCCTATATTTCCACTGATTTGTTAACTATGGTCATCGGCAGTTGCCCCTAAGAATAGTTTGTACTTAATTGCTTTAACTGGATATCAACAAATTCCAACAGTTTTTAATGCAAATACATTCAAGTTTGACCGAAATAATTGTCACTGTCAGACAACGAGCAAATTATCTTAGATAAATTCTCAGACATCACCAGCATACCACACATTACTTTGATTTAGATTTTGACATGCGATATAAAATAATCAATTAATTTAGTAAAATTATTTAATTTGAATTGTACAACAAATTACGTATTACAAATTATTTATAAAGGAAATGAACATTGCTTGTGGAATGTTTGACAGGAATATCATAAAATCTCAAACAGATAAAGCGATTTCTGTAAAAACAAAATGAAATCTTCAACGAAACTTTTAGCTTTCTTTCAAATATGTTCCAGCCAAACTTAAAATGATAGGTTCACTTTCGCAATCAAACTTACAAACTATTTTAGGAAACAAGAAACAAGGAAAAATTAAACAAATATATAATCGTATTTTTGGTACTTTGCTTCAGGTAGTGTTAAATTGTATTAAAAGCCATAGATATGCGATCAAGGCACCCAACTCATTTTGCCTATGCCATGATGCAAACTAATGTATCGACTATTGCCAAAGTAATAATATTTCGGATGTTACAATTCTTAGAGTACACCATGAAACGATAAACAGCGCCACTAACAAATTTTGTTTCAAAATTGATGTTTTTGTATTTTGCTAGCACTGTGTTTCAAATCGGAAAACCTAAAGCTATAAGTTTATTAATCAAATGAAATTTATGACACTAAAAAATCCAAATTAATCTAAGAGAAATATTCTGAACGAAAATCCGCAATTGCATGCATTTGCATGACACCACAAAATATTTTGAGTTCCTACCGCATTCAGAAAATAATTTTGATATGAAAATTTGTTTTGAAAGACGAAAAAGTTTTTAGCAAATAAAATTACAGTTTTTACTTTATAAGTTGTGCTCTAATATATATTACAGTCATTCATCATAGCACAAACTGTCACTATTATTTAGGCAAATTTTAAGATGTTATGTAATCGCAGTTATCGCTCAAACAATTACTGTAAATTCATCTTAAAATTTGCCTAAATAATAGCGACAATTTGTGCTGTGATGAATGACTATAATTGCACCTGTCATTAGCTTTGTGCAGTAATGGGTGCCATTGGAATAAATGATCGTAAATTTTTATTTTATTACCTGCGAATACGTGGTATATATTTCAGATTTTAAATATAGAAATTTTAATCAAATATTCGATAACAAATATTATGTTTTGGCTATTGTAAAAATATTCATCAAATAAACATAATCATCTAAACAAATATGTGAATTATACCGAGTATTCATGTTTTATGCGGAGTAGTCCGAAAAATCACTGTGATGGCAATGCAGAGATTATTGAACGTAGATTATGACACGTTTAAAGTTTTGTGTACTCAGAACTCAGAACTCAGAAAATTGTATGGTAGGAAAAGCATTAAGCTTAACAATAACCATAGGATGACCAGGTATATGGAACATAAAAATATATATAAAATGTAAAATATCTCGAAAATCAATAGGGAAACTCGCATACCGCATGGTTCGTCATAAACTCATCGAGTTTGGAAGCGAAAACCTCAACAGATTCTGATCATGTGATTTTTTCAGGCAAATAGTTCCAAGTGCAACAAATTCTTATCGAGAAATATTACGACGTATATCCAATCGAGAATGCGGAATGCTTAAATCCTTTGAATGTGTTCGTGTTCGAGTAAAGTCATTGGGCTTTAGCAAGTGTTTAAGGGGATGGTGTACAGAATGCAGGATTTTGAAGGTCAACATAAGGTCACTGCGTATCCGCCGTTGGGTAAAATCGTGTAGCTTCAGTTTTAACATTCGCTCTGTGAAAGGCAAATTTCTGTACCGGGAGACAAACTTTGTAGCACGATGATAAATCCTGTCGAGTAGTTCGATATCCTTCCTCAGCCATGGTGCCCAGGCTTGGATGGAATATTCCATAACAGAACGTATATACGTGTTAATTACCCGGGGTAGGGTTTCAGGCGTAAAAATCCGGAATATTCTTTTGAGAAGACTCAAGATACGGCAAGCTTTATTGTACACCATCCGGCAATGCTGTCCAGGCTTAAGGTTAAACGAAACCCATATACCGAGATCTTTTTCTGCTGTGGTCCAGACGAGATCTTGCGTGCCAAGCTGATACGTGTGGTGCAGAGATTTCCCAAGCTGCAGCATTTTACATTTCGCAGGGTTAAATGGTAACTCATTTAACTGGGACCAACGAAATAAGATGCATAGATCCCGTTGTAATGCCATACAGTCATTAACAGACCTGACACGCTTCCATATTTTAATATCATCGGCAAATAGTATCAAGTTGCATCCAATATCCTCTACTATATCGTTCATATACACCAAGAATAGAAGAGGTCCAAGCACCGAGCCTTGCGGAACTCCACTCGTGACGTCTATTTTTCTAGCTAAGGTGCTGCCAACGCGAACTTGGACGTGTCTATCAGTAAGATAGTCCCTTATCCAATTCAGCAATATTCCCGTTATTCCATAGGATTCGAGCTTTTTAATTAAGATGTCATGGTTGAATCTATCGAAAGCTTTGGAA